>JAVTVY010016393.1:0-69408 GCA_036873755.1 Hanleya hanleyi
AAATTGCACATAAATATTTTTAATGAGAAATTCAAGCAACTCTATAAACAAAGAAACATCCCATGAATGATATCTCTTGTATGTATTAGAGCTAAAGAATGCTTTATGGCTTCCGACATTAATATATCTACGATCAGTTTTCTTGAACACAGATACTATTAATTAACTTAGACGGTCAATAAGGTCCTGATGAGGGATTGTAGTATAGAGAGTCGAGAAATCCCATGTGGATACATGTCTGTACGGTATGTGACCTTTAGCATCAAGTTCTCCCGTAAGACATTTTGAGTTTTTCAATATCCACATACATTCAACGCCAGAGTTCCTAGAAATAGTGGCGCAATACCTTTCCCAAAATGCTTTTACCTCCCGAAGGGCCCTCGTCAATAGGGTTGAAAGAAGCTTGGTGGTGCAGCTTCTAGAACCAGCTATGAATCTAGCTTTGTATGGTGATTTATGCATTTTGGGAGTCCAGTATAGTTTTGGTATGTCGTTATGATTGGTTGGAAGACAAACACCTCTTTCCCTGAGAAACTGTTTGTGATTGTTAAATAAATCTTCCAGAGTAAATGCAGTTTGGGAGTAAGTAGGCGTATTTGATGAAGATATGTCTACACTCAATTCTTTAACCAGCACCTGGTAATAGTAATATTTACATATGAATATTATATTATTCGGAGCTTTGTCTGCTGGGACTATGACGAAATTACTCTGCAGATTTGCTAGAACTTCTTGTGAATTGAGGTTTCTCAGTACTTGTTTTGCTTGGGGAAGAGTACTTCTGTCAATATGGCGGATTGTTTCAACGACCTTGCTCTTGGTGAGGTCCAGCCAATCAGCGAGTACTGTAGGTTCAACATTTTCTCGCTTAGACCAATCCATAACGTACTGTTCCAATGCAGACAGGACTATCGTCTGGTCGGCCTTCAGATTTATTCTTCTTGGCTCTCTATATTTAGGTCCTTTCATCAGGAGTAATTTCAGATCCTTATCACTCACCATATCAAGAGCACCAGTCACAATATGTTTGCATGGTATATAGATAAAGTTCGATGATTCACAATCACAACTATAGCCTCCTGACGTGTATAAGTTCCAGTCAAACTCCTTGACAGCATTGGAGTAATTGAATATTTTGGTGGCTATAGATTTAGTATACTTATATGAAATGCAAGGAGGTTCTGTGAACTTAAAATAGTTTGGTACAGCGTTGCGTAAATTAATGATGTCCAGTCCTTTATCTAAGTAGTTGAGTTTCAAGAAAAGCCGATCTTGAGATGTTTCGATTATGTTCACTGGGCGATACAACCGAAAAGCTTTTCTCCTTGTTTCGGTAATCCTTGAGTAGTAATATATGATTCTGCTCTCATTCTGAGACTCAATGTCATGCATCATCCGGTGTGAAAACATCCGTATTACGCAAAATGTCATGTAGTACATATGGTATCCACAGGTGTTTTCATGGGTGGACGAAATTAAAGAAAAACAGGGTGACTGCCAGCAATGATCATTACTCATTCCAAAGAGTCAAATTAGTGCCGTATTAGGGGAAATACCACCAGCTACCAGATACATTATTTGTCAGTCATGTAATGTTTTCTTGAAATATTTCTAAAATGCCTGCATATTTAATCTTTGCCAAATAGTTTGTATGCCAAACGTCACTTATTGGCGTGAAAATCATCATCACAAGTTTTGCCGGGCGATGTTTTTTAACGTAGTTTTCAATCGCAGGAAAAGTACCGTGTGAGCACCCCTTGTCGCAAATACACAATCCATCGCACCCCACAAATGTTCCTTGGAATCTAAGCACTTGAGACATAGTTCGGACATACAAGCTGTAAAGTTGACGAATAACTACGTTTAAAATCGAATATATGTACAGTTTGTCGGCATGATAATTCGCTCAGAAACCCTTTAACTATGATACATATTGGTTAAACCAGCTTTGGAAAAACTTCTTGCGTGTTGAAATTCGTGGAACCTGTCCATATCAAATCCGATAAAGGCATCCCATCTATAAGCTTACTACTCTGACAAATGTTTGAGTCACCACATTACTATATCATTCATGAGATCCACCATAATCAGTGACAGCCAAGTTCCGGTATCCGAAAGTTATTCAGGTGACACCAGTACCGCTGGTATGTCAAGCCTCGGGCGTATCTCGATACCAACTGGAAAGATATAGACTTGCTTGCTCATAACCTATTGCTTAATGCTCAATCGTTTGTTTATTTTAAATTGGAGATTCCTCCAAATTAAAATTCGAAAAAATACTGATAGGATTTTCCTGAGGAATCTTTTTCGACCCTTACGTGAGCTTGTGATATTTCCAAAGTATCCTTTGGGTATTTTTTTTTCAGGTCATTACATGAATAGAAATTCCCGGGGAAGAGTTGGGGGATGGGAATGCGATTATCTATGTACTGGTACCCATAGAATTACGCAGTCTAATGAAATATGAATCGCTCGTCATTCCATTTGGATTTTATATATTTTATTGAGAAGCAGAAGTTATTTTGAGGCAGGACAATTGAAACGATGATGACAAGAAGTGTTTACATACGACCAGTTTTAGTTATATGCGAGTTTAAATCCTAATATATTCAATTTACCCAAGATTCAGTTTATGCAGATATAAATAGCCTAAACGCGACTAGAGTATTCTAGTGTATGTATGGGCCTTTCACCGATCATTCACTCTGGTGTAATAATATGCCTTCGAATCCAGCGAGACTATTTTGTGTTGTGAACTATGTGAATTCACTCTAAATGGGCTCTCATAGTTTATCTGAGATGTGGAAGAGTTCCTTTTCACAATTATGCATAGTACGTTGAGCTAATACAATTGCCTTGAATTCAACGGACAACACAAAAACGTGTTTCAGATGACCCCCATGACCGCAATTTCGAATTGACACAATGATTTATTCTGAAATAATTTTGATACACTCAAAATAGACCGCAAGTGACCAGATAAATTGTGAAATAAATACTTAGAGCTAATGCACTAATTAATTTCCAAGTACTCTACATGTCAGCCATTTAGAATTCAACCTCCAGATTTTGTGCTGCGGAATATATTAATACACTTAAAATGTGACAAGTGGCATTAAAGCTGAGGTAATGACATACGGCAATATAACTGAAAACTAATTTAAATGTCTTGAAATAATAGAAAACCATCATAATCCCAAGTTCCATATAACCCAAATGGCTTTTATTTATACAGTCTCAGCCACACTGGTTGGTGCATTAGTAAGAAATTCGAAACTTTTACAGAACGGTGTAGTTCTGGGGAATCAGACTGATCCTTCAATATTTCTTTCGACGGTTGTGAATCTCCGAATTTACTCTGTTTGCTTGACACTCTGGTCGACAATTTACCTGTAACAAAATTCGAATAGTGGACCAAATCAGATGAGCTATCATTAGTCTATGCACATTTTTGGGAACGGCAATGTGAATGAAAAGTATTTTTCCCCTGAGAAAGTGACTCTGGTAATCATTTGAAATTAAAAACTGTTTGCAACCTCATCGTAGTAATTTACTGTTCCTTGGCATGCTGGCTTTCTGTATGGACGTTACTTATTGGCGTAAAATGCCACGGTATGTTTGTCGCAAGCTTTTGTAAACCATAAGTCAAGAAATTGTCTCATTCTGTCGCAAAAGCAGCTTCAGATTGCTTAAGGATAGCTATCCCCTTAGAGGAAGTTTTTGCACCCCCGTGACAATTTGTCTTCTGTACCAATAAATATACAAGATAACCATAATAAACTATATATTTTATGAAAGCGTATATCGTAGGGATTCCTATATGATTTGTATAATCGACACTGCTATTGTGTAGCATTTATTCCAATTTAAATTAATTCAAACAAAAACAATAGCGTCCATTTTTCAATTTAAATTTCATGAAAACTGTTGATTTTGTTTCAACTTTGTTGATATACCTTGATAGGAGACAACTTGAACTAGTAAACTTTATCTCTTGTTTTTAAATTTTTGCCTGGTTTTCTTTTTACAGCAATTTTACTAAAATAAATTGAAAAAAACGTACTATTTTACGATCATTTGTCTTTAAAGTTGAATAATTAAAAAACAAAGCCAAACTTACAAAAAGTGAGATAAAGTTTACTAGATCACCTTATAAGTAATAATCATGCCAAATTTAAAAAGCGTAGCATGGATAATTTTCGAGAAATAAACGTTTAAATCTCGGATTTTGTAAAAAAAATGAAAGGCTAGAAATCGGGCAAAATGTGTCCAGCTGAACATCTGAAGAATTAATCCTAATTTTTTGCTTGAATTATATTGTCAAATACATTTTGTTTTATGGGACCTACTCGAATTCCTATTTATTTTTGATAACTATTACACTAAGTTTATTCATCAATGTGCTTTAAAATCCAATTTAAACTTTAAAAACTTGTTCAGGTGAGAAATATTAACACATTTGCTAATTACTTCACGGCGGGTGTCTGAGTGTCAATTAACAATACAATAGGCACTCAGACAGCTTTAAATGACTTACAACAGACAGTACCGTGAAAGGTTAATCTCTTCCCAGCTGGATATCGGACCACCTAAAAGGCAGTGTTTTTCATTTTTTCAGTGCCTCAGAAACTAAATTTTTATCCTAATATTGAAGCACTTCTACTTAGAATTTTGATTTCATTTTTTCACCAAATGTTAGACAAAATAGTGAATATTTGAATGAAGAAATAAAACAAAAATGATCAATTTTGACCCTCTAACGGGATAGCTATCCTTAAGGAGAATAGCATGAACATCCGTTGACATAATTAAACGATCAGGCTGCTCAAATATGTGTCTTCTTGGGTTTAAATAATGGAAATCAGCAGGCTGGGGTCTGACCTAAAAACTTTTTTTTTCACCAAAATGTTTGCCGGACAGGCTAACGACGACATAGATCCTGATAAAAGGAGGCTGCGAGTACAGGTGGCTTGTACATAAGTCCAATTTTACCCAACGTCGTCGTGACGTCTCGTATCTGCCGCGTATTGACATTGTCTGGTAGCTAGTCAGTGGTTTCTGCTTGTTGTTGTTGCCGAGCTCAGATTTCCTTCGCCACAGTTCGACGAATTGGGCCATGAAGGTGTAGAGTCAACCGTAAATACGAAAGACAGTTGCCATAAGTGATTCAAAATGCCACTCGCATTTCAGCTCTTTTGATAATCTAATCTTACTTCTCAACAAAATGCTACTTGAGCGAATTCCAGGAATGCATGGCGGAAGAACATCATTTTTATGTGTTCCGGCAGCGCTGAGGATAAGTGTGCATTAGCGTACCTGTACGTCAGATTCACATGTTGTGGAATTTTCTATAATTCATTATGTAAAAAACATAACCCGTCATCCGTTTCATGTTACACGTACATTAAGTGAAATTTGCGGCAAGGGGTGTTCTCACGATACATTTGAAGCGACTGGAATCTGCGTTTCCGAAAAAGTTGACAATAGCCCGATTCGCCATAACTACACTGTCCTCACAAAGTTTCGAATGTTTTATCGATGCACCATGTGGCCGAGACTTTATGTACCACTGTGACTTACATCTCAACTGATAAGCAATAACACCAAATCAAAGACTTTTGACAAATATACACTTTGAGCTTATGAAAATGCCTTGAATTAGACAATGAATATAGAACAACCCAATTTCCTATAATTCATTATGTAAAAAACATAACTCATAACTCATCCGTTTGATGTTAATGAAACATATACATTAATTTAAAGGCTATGGATCGTGTATTTGCGGCAAGGGGTGTTCTCACGATACATTTGAAGTGACTGCAATCTGCGTTTCCGAAAAAGTTGACAATAGCCCGATGTGTTTGCAACAAAACTTTGTGACTATCATACTATGGCGTTTTACGTCAATAAGTGACGTTCGACGTGAAAACGCAGCTTACTAAGGAATACCGACTGACTACGATGTGGAAACAGGCATTGTTTAGATTCGAAAATATTACAATCGATAGCTTTGTTTTAAAAGAAATCGCTTTTCATTCGCATTACCGTTCTCAGGAATTTGCATAGATTAGTGACAGTTCATCTGAAATGGTCCACTATTCGAATTCCATTACAGGTAGATTATCGGCCAAAGCTCAAACAAACAAGTAATCATTCGGAGGTCCACAGACCGTCGACAGATACACCCAAGAATCAATCTGATTCGCCAGAACAGAAAATTCGCCAGAATCACAAAATTTCGAATGTTTTGTGAATTTCATTCCAACTGATAAGCAATAACATGATATGAAAGACTTTTGACAAATATACACTTTGAGCTCATGATAATGCCATGAATTAGACAATGAAATGGTTGTTCTATATTCATTGTCTAATTCAAGGCATTATCATAAGCTTAAAGTGTATATTTGTCAAAAGTCTATCATTTCATGTTATTGCTCATCAGTTGGGAAGCAAGTCACAATGGTACATCGATGGTTGGTGCATCGATAAAACATTCGAAACTTTGTGAGGACAGTAGTTCCGGCGAATCAGATTGATTTTTAGATGACGCGATATCATCGTCATTCTGAGTTTTAAACATCATGCTTTAGGCTGTGTATAATGCAAATAATTGAATGGTGCTGCTCAGAATAGTAACACATTGAAAAATGATTAGACATAAACTAAAACGTCATGAATATTCAAGTTCAGAGTGCAAGTTTCGAATGCTCGAAACTCAGCTTGATTTCTATTTGATCGCATGTTAACAATTATCACTGGTTTATTCACCCGGAGTCGTAGAGCTTGAGCTGAACATTGTTATGTCACAAAATACAAAACCTACGCAGAGTCTTTCTCAATGTAAGTGTTATCCAATCTACTGGAATATTGCTGGGGGCATTTCAGTCTCATTCCAAGCTACCTTAGAGATATTTTTCTGGTGCAATACATATATTTCGACCGATTTGAAGAGATCAAATTCTTTAATAAATATATCATTATCCGTGGGTATCCGATCTTCATACTATGGCGGTCATCTTGAGTTTGGGGTGTTAGTTGTCTTTGAGCTGACCAACATATTGCCTTTTGTTACGTTATGAAGCAGAACATATAGTTCACTTCACAGGGTGCTCTTCATAAATGATGGATCTACGGTTTTTACTACACAGCTGGCTGCTAAACAATCTAATTCACCCATCCCAATAGCTAATTTCCTCTAAACATCTGCGCTTGCCACTCCTGTGACGTAAGTCACGGTGCCGAGGGAAGTTTTCCTGTGCAGGCATATGGTTACTTTTCAGTCACCAGACGTCATCAATTTTTCCCAATTCTTGCATAGCGCTCCAATTTATTACTTGTATATTGTAGGATTCTGCTGGTGGACTGTTTGTCCCCGAGGCCCGCCCTCTGTACAAGTATGTGTAGGTTTATTGTTTTGGTGAGAAATTTAAGCCGTACGACGTCGGAAATTACAGGTTAGTTTTTTTTCTGTGTATTCTATAATTTACTAGGTATACCCCATGTTGAGGCGTTTACTCCATCAGATGTCTTCGGTGCTCATCCATTAACATCAGATGAGTTATTTGTTCGAGCTGATCTGTCATCAAAGCTCACGAGCTAGCGTATCTAATTCCGCTTAAGTCGGCACTAGGGGCCGGGTGGATACTTCTGAGTCTCCACATGAACATCTGCAATAAAAGCACGGCTGAGATACTAAGGCTATGTTCGAGAATCCATCGAGGTGCAGAGAGAAGCTTTCCTTTGGATTCAGGTGGTTGCTTTTTTAGTCGTCAGACGTCGTCGATTTTTCCCAGCTCTTGCCGATCCCTTTAATTTGAAATTAACAGTCATAATTAATATTTCTTCCGCAATTTCCTATGCATCATCGGCTTCTAGCTTCGCTGCAAGAATTACTCCTCTCTGAGACACAGGACCTGGCATTTACCATTGGTGACAGAAACAAACGAGAAACGAGAATAACCATTAGGATTGCCGTTCGGAAAAAATGATGTTATTGTGAGTTTAATGGAGTATATCGCGCTCATTTCTAACAGTGCAAATCTGCTTGAACTTTTAATAATAACAAATTGTCACCTTATGATAAGATAAACTATAAAATAAAAACAGTAGGCCACTATGCTATTTGTAGAAATATTAAAGCATTTGTGAATTCATCTTATTAAATTAGTACACTGTAGACAATATTCAGGTAAAAGTCCTGAACTGATAAGGTTTGTATATCCACAACTTAATTTCAGTGATTTGGCTGAAATTCAGGGCTGAATTTCAAGAGAAACATCTCTGAATGAGAGGATTTTTCCCTGGAATTCAGGCAAATTGATCACCCTGATTAGTAAGTTCCCGACCCTATTCTGGTACGTAAAATCCCCTAACATTCGAATTTCCTTAAATAAAAAAACAACAACAGTGCATTGACTTTATAACAGGGTACATCAGTACGAAAGATAAAGCGAGAATATTTGCATGAAAAGGATTGAGTCTTCTGTTGCTTTTTAGTAATTAAGGATTGCTTATTTCTCCAAATTCATCAGAAAATATTTATTTCTCTCATCCAAGAAACCGGATAAATATTCTTATACAAGATCTTTGAAGAAAAATATTCTTATATTTTCTTTTTTCTTTGTAACTCCTGATCAAGAATAAATTTCTTAGCTAAGAAATTATTTCTTGGGCAAGATCGACAAACTAAGAAAATATAAGAATATTGTTCTTTAAAGGTTTTCTATTTGAATATTTATCTTGTGTGTCTCTCAAGAAAACTTTTCTTGGATGAGGGAAATAAATATTTTCTGCTGAATTTGGAAAAATAAGCAATCCTTAATTATTAACATGAGCAGTGTGACTAACGTCAAAGGACCTACGAAGTAGGGTAGGCATTAGGACTCCGACACGAACTGAACTCTTGGAAATCCCTAACCCCAGTTGAAATCCTGCCTATATTAAGATGGGCACTGCCCAAGTCAGAATCACCAGTGATTTTCATCAAAAATCACCAGAAATTATCATCAAACGGTCAGCTCAGAACTTGATGGTAACAGCCCCCTAATGCACCTTCATGCCAAAAATCACGATTTTAATGTCAACGGTTCTCCTTATTTTGCCGACGAAAGGATTCGGATGGACTGACTTATTTCCGGACAATTTGCAAATGAGAGCCTACTTCGTAGGAAAAAGCAACAGAAGAGTTCTTTGAACCAATCCTTTTCATGCAAATATTCTCGCTTTATCTATCGTACTGATTTTACCCTGTTATAAAGTTAATGCAATGTTTTTCTCACTTAAGAAAATTCAAGAAATCTTCTTTCACTGTGAACAGATAATTTGAGTATTTTCGTCCCATGTCCGGGAGGGAGTGAAATGGGAAATTGGAGTTGAGATGGGAAATATTCTCGAGGTTAAACCGCAAGGCATTTAAACAGTTACCAGTAGCATAATCCCTAGCACAAGTAACATAATGTGCTGTCAAACCTTTGAATCTGACAGGTCGATTTTATGGCCAGACTGACTAATTCCACTTTGAAGTGGCTAGTAATTCGTATATTCGGTTCCGTTGTGGTAGATATCAATATTTTCTTTATTTTTATCCTACTTTAATGTGTCTGGAAATATTGATAAGAAATTCCGAATTTTTCGGAAGATTTTTTAAAAGTCCAATTAAGATTACTCGTTGCATATAAATTTAGTGCATTCTGCTGCAGGTTATTTTGAATTGAGTCTAATTCCTCAACCTAGGGCTAGGGGCCGTACGAACCCATATACTTTAATATCGTCATACTAATACTGTTATATGAATTAGGTCGCTGGATTATGGACGCAAATATTCTTTCATACGAACATGCGCAATCAAATCGTGACTGAAATACTGAATTCTCTAGATAACGAATTTGCATATGGCCATAAGAATACTGTGCGACGATACGGATTTGAAATTTTTGGTACATCATGATTGTCTTGCCTGCATCAGTGAACACTGATGTTGACTGCTCCACTTGCAAGAAGCTGGTCCATTTTCATGTATACTATGATTTTTTTTAAATTTAGTACTAATACTGTTATATGAATTAGGTCTTTGGATTATGGACGCAAAAATTCTTTAACGAACGACGGCTGAATGTTGAATGACGGACTAGACGCTTGTATTGTCACATAATCGTCCGACTGAAGCAATGCATTCAGCTGGATATATAGAACAGAGTAACTCTCTAATATACGTGCAAATATTTTGGATAATGGGTCATACCTTCTCTTTCACATTTACACTCAATCACATAACACGGATTTTTATCCTTATATTTCCTGTATCTCGAGATAGAATGCATTTTTTGCTTAATCTGAAACCGTTTTAAAAGCAATGTGAACGCCTCGATAAATCTAAAAAATAAGTATAGACAGCCCGGAGGGTAAAAACGTGCTCAAATATTTCAGACACTCCGGAATTAATGGAGCATCTCTGATATCCAGGAAGGAGTTTAATCATTTGCGTACACTTCGCCATCCATAAGATGAATGGTGTGTCACCATCATTGCGGAGCGATATCCGATACTTCACCGTATACTGTTCAGTCTTCATCCGACGGAGAACAGACTAAAAAAATCTGATAAATTAAAGGCTTTTCATATTAGTTCTGAAACATGTATTGTCTGGGTTTACAAAAGATACAGATATGAATAACTTCCGTGTTGTAGATATGTTATTTGGAACAAGTAGGACACCACATGACTCGAAAATGGCGGGCTACGCTGGTGTTACGTCGGTAGAGTTTAGCTGATTGGCTGACGACATCACGTGGTTTCGATTTTGGGGAATTCTCTCATATACTTGCCGAAAGTAGGCTGAAAATGGATATACACGATTCCAGGTTCAGTCTTACCTCGTATAGATGACCCAGATGGTTATAGATCGGGAGTTTAATATGAAACCGTTTTGGTTCAAATAAATACCTTAGGTAACAGGGAAATAAAAAAAAAATCAGAAAAGAAATTCTCATAATAATAAAAATACGAAACTATCTTATTGATCCGCTATTCTTAATCGCACAGGCCGTAAAACATCCTATCGAATATCACATGGCCCGTCTCTCTATTATAGTTCATCTTGACGTAGAGAAAACGCACGCACGCAAGATGAAATATATCAATCAAAGTCACGAAGCAGCTGGCTGAGTATGGCGCTGGATTTACTGCAACTTGCCGTTTGAAAACAATTATGAGATTTCGGCAGAAACAACCATTTATTATGATATCCTGGAATTAATTATTAATATCGCGTTACATGCTGTTGTGATTTTGGCGAAAAATTTGTGTTTAAAACATTTAAGTTTCAACCATTTCGTCATTCATAGACAAAGGAGCGGAACATGAGTCACCTCTCAAAACAATTTATCGGTATGGTGTTAATCCTATCTGGACTGGGCGGCACAATAGTGAGCTTTTCCCTGGTGCTCCGAAACAGACGTCACGCACGACACATTGGGATCCAGTTTGTCCATATCTTCCAAAGCACTACCCCGCATATCCGAAATTGCCCTCTATTCTCTAGTCCCGTCAGTTCATCATGCTATTGTTCACCGAGACTACGTGTCACAGCCTAGAGAGACCTCTTAGTTCAAAATACGACTATACCAGAGCCTATATGCTTAAAAAATTCTCCAGCCTTACGATGAAGGGTGAGATATAAAGTGTTCGTCTATTGCAGCCACGTCTCAATTCGCTGTTCTGGAAGGAAGGAAGATGTACAAGTGAATCTCTGTCCATGAGTACTAGATTAACTGACGTAAATAGCATTTATCGGATGAATAATTTATGTTGAGAACAGTACAGTAAGTTAAAAACTATTTCGCTATTGATGGACAATGGATCTATCAAGATTGTGTTTACTTTCATCCTATTTTGAGGTATCTGGACACTGTTGATAGGATATTCAACCTGTTTCAGAAGATTTGCATAACTCAAGAAGGAGATTACTCCTTGCATATAAATGTGATGTGTTTTGGTGCTAGTTACTTTGAACTGTTTTGTCATATAATCATATAACCGACCGAATCGGTGCGTTTGACTAGGAAGATAGTTCAGGTTCTCTATCGATATCTAGTAAAAATTTCTTGGAAAATGAGCCATTGTACTCAGGCGTAAAATACGCTTTTTATCCTTGTGTTTTCTGTATCCCAAGATAAATGCATGTTATTTTTCTGACTGAATCCGAAGCAGTGTTAAAAGCAATATGAACGCATCGGTAAAGTTAACAATTAAGTATTGACAGTTGGGTTTTATCTGAGAGTGTACAAAAAAGGTGCTCAAATATATCGGACACTCCAGAAATAATGGAGCATCTTCCCTATCCAGGATGGAATCTAATATGAAACCGTTTTACTTTTGAATGAACAACTGATGTCGTAGGGAAAGAAAACATTCTTTTTATGCAAAATTGGAAATTGACCTTATCTGTCGATCGGTTTTAGAATAGCACAGTCAATAAACATCCTATCGAATATCACGTGACCCGTTTCTGTATCACTGATCATCTTGACGAAGAGATGGTTGTAACAATAAAAACCGCGCTAAACATTCACATGCCTTATCCACACACACCCACAACCGCACCCAACTAATTATAGCCCTGGATTTATTATAATTTTTTATTGACAAACCTTTCGAAAACATTTGTTATGATATTTAGGAAGAAACAACTATTTCAAGTATTATTGGAGATAGGTCGCGTTACATGCTGTTTTGACTTCGACGTCATGCACTGATCGTGGAATTAGACAAGATCCGTTTGACCAAATAAGAAGGTAACAGAGGAAGGAGGACTGATGCCTTTCTTTGATGGTAAAATTCATCACTCCATGATGGAAAAATTTCTCAAAATTTCTGCATCCATGTCTAACCAAAGAGTTGCGTGTCAATTGTGAAGTTCAATTACCAGACTATTAGTTCAATTAGCTATAGAATTTCAATCAGTCAAAATACACACAGACCTAAATCTAGCGGAACATGTAGAGTGAATTCAGTAGACTATCAGCAAAACGGTGGACCGCGAAGCAATACTACAAAAATAATCAAGGTACTTCACCTTGCAGATTTGAAAGGGTAAAAGTAACTATTTCACGGTTCAGATTAAACAAGAAATAATAAAATAAATAACCGCATTACGTTTTAGATGCCCACACCACACAGTCCCGCTACAATCACTAACTCTACCATCTACACTACACGATTTCTCCCACGAAAATTCGCTTCAAAATGTCCCACCCCAAGATCCATCTTCCAAAACTAAGGCATACACAGACAAATTCTTAGAGTGCATATGGGAGTCAATAATTCCATTAATCTTCACAATAAAAAAAATGCCCTACTGTACCCACTGTACTACTGGAATATTCGTATTTGCACTAAATCTACTAATGAGAAAAAAATCAACAAAACATATTCAACTCCAGCAGATTCCTGCCTATCTTCTAAAATATTTAACCTTGACCTGAAAGAAAAAACAATAATTGCCCAATCACTAGCCAAATAATTCAAAGATATCAAATATCTTATCATTGATAGATTGTAGACATGTCTGGTCGCCGGAAAAGTGGATCATCACAATCTGCCAAAATTTCTGAAACTTTTTTTCTTACAAGAAATAGGGAATAACCTTTGAAAACACGAGTTTTATCCATAGATTTTCTGTATCTCAAGATAAAATGCATTTTTTCTAGATGAATCTGTTATCGTGTTTAGGGCAATGTGAACGCTCAGATAAATATAACAATTAGGTATCGACCATTCGGTTTTGAATGGGAGGGTAAAGCACATGCTCAAATATTCCGGACACTCCGGAATTAATGGAGCATCTCGCATATCCCAGATAAATACCGTTTTCCTTTCAGATATTCCAAGGTGAACACCCGAGGAAACAAGGAAATAATAAATCAGAAAAAAAATTCGTATCCGTATCGCTGATCAGTATTCTTAATCCATATGAGGTTCGCGGTAAAGTCGTTATATAGAGTATGAAGTATCTCAGTCATGCTTTGATTGTAACTGTTCATATTGTGAAATATCGACTTTTTAGCCACCGTACTTTAACGTAAAGATCGGCTTTTCTGCCGCCATAATTGTGCCAATAATTGTGCATGCATTATGATGTGTTCTAGTTTCCAGTGCTGCTTGTTTTGACAAAGCTATTGCTGCTATTCCATTTCATGACTTTTTAGGTCAGGCATTGTAAAACATCTATGCACACTGAAATTATATAACTGTTTCTCACAAATAACTGTCTATATGGTTTTAATTGCATGGTTGTGCAACTACACTGGATCTGTACTTTATGAATTCCTAGTGTGATGAGTATGTTTGTAATAGTTTTGAGACAGATAGGGATTCGAGTGTCATAATGGTACTGAGAATTTGACGGGTCAGCTTGTATCTTCATTCATACAGGACAGTATAAAAGTGAATGTTTGGAGATTTCAAATCAGACTTTATTCCATCATAGTCTCCTACACACCACCGGTAGGGTCCACAAATTACGTGAAATGCTGTAGCTGGTTCAAAATGCATATATAGTAAAAACTATATCTTCGGAAGTTCGAGTTCTTTTGTTCTCCATTTTAAGTCCAAAGAAAACCACTGGCGGGACCACCCGGGAATGTCGACGCCTCATACAAGCCCACTTTCCGTCGACACTTCCCGCAAAATTACAAAACGAACGCCACGAGGATCTTGAAATACATAGGTTCGTACATCTTCACAAAGTCGAGGTTTCTTTTTGAACCAAAGGCGAACCGTGACCATCTTGCATAGCAGACCGCGTTCCGCCCACTTTCAGAAGTCATTGCAGTCGCGTGACTTCGACCTAGAAAAACTGTGCTGAAGGAGAAATACGTTAAGGGTTTGACTTTCTCTGCTGAAATATTTGCTCATACAGAATGTAAAAATATTTAAACCAAACGCGCATAACAATAAAATATTGCTCATACAGAATGTAAAAATATTTAAACCAAACGCGCATAACAATAAAATATTAATGGATGAATCATTGAAATGCGTGCGTTTTTTCACTAAATTCGAGCCCCAAGCCCTTCAATAGGTAAGGGAGGTCGTATATGGCCGACCACCTTTAAACTTTGAGTGTTTTCTACAGCTCAATTGTGGGCTGTTTGATGGTAGGTGAATGGGTATATGATTTCTTCAAATCGATTGTTTTATACTATCTGTCCGTATATTAATTGATGTTCATAGTTTGTTGAAATATCCGTCACCGGGTATCTCACAAGCTTGCAACTGATGTGTTCTCAAATCTGTTCCCATGGTCGCCATGGTCGTCGTAAGCAAGTTATCTGATTGGTCAGTATACGCCGGATATTGCTTTTGCGGGCTGGCTGAGTCACATTTCCCATGAACTCGATCCATTCCCATGTGTACCAGGGGTATTTAGGATATACCCCTGGTTCTAGAGAGGATGAGGTTCGTACGGCCCGTTAAGCGGAATTATGCACAAGTTATGAAACGTAATGCCATAGATCTTGCACGCTACGCTCGTATTTTGCTATATCAACCGTCGACATACACAGAGAGCTCATGGCAGCCAATTCAGAATAACTAGGCGATTTCCAGGCAGCCTATGCGTTTATGCGCCCAGATATCGTGTAAACGTTGACGGACCTCTATTTGGGACAAATCAGAATGACGAACGAACTGTGCCAAGACGATCTTCATGAGAAAATAATAAAATATTTCGATACCTGCAGAAAGAATTTGATTTCACGGGCCAAGTACCTTGCCGGAATGAATTACACATGCGCAAGAACAATTTGGAAAAAATTTACCGAGACACTATAGAGCGCTTTTTCGGACGATGAAGATAATTCACCCAGACACTATAGAGCGCTTGTTCGGACGATGGAGATAATTCACCCAGACACTATAGAGCGCTTTTTCGGACGATGGAGATAAATCACCCAGACACTATAGAGCGCTTTTTCGGACGACGGAGATGATGACCTTTAAGGGCCACCCTCTCTCTACCTATAGCCAGCTTAACTTCTATAAAACAGTTCCGAAATGTGTCCGTCTAATCCCGTCAATACCGTACAGGTCGAACAACTCTTATTATTATAACTCATGTAAATTCGTAATGTTTTCATTGGTTGACAGCCTGTCACGTGTCATTCTACAAATCGTGAAGTCCAGTGTTGATGCAGTCATATCTTGCCTCACCGTTGATTAAGAGTCATATACCACGGCAGAGCGTTTGACATGACATTTGTTCCACGACGACATCTGCTGGTCCAGCCAAAAGTAGCCTCCCATTTGTTTCTCAGGGCTAGCGTACCCATGTCGACAGGCCGATTCAGGTCGTCTGTCAGTGCGGATGCTCTGTCACATCGAAACTGTTTCGACTATGGATGTCGCTGGCAAACGAAAGCGTTTCAAAGTTATGACTTATACAGAACTAGAATTAGTGTTACCGTACGTACCAGACATAAAACATTCGGTGTAATAAAACAACTATTGCATGTTATAGAGTGGGACATCACGATTTGTCAGCTCTCGGGAAGTGATGTACAACTCGCGTCTCGAGCTGACAAATCGTGATGTCCCAATCTATAACATGCAATAATTGTATATTGTACATGACATGTGTCGTTACAGCATCACTGAGTGCGAGAATTTGAATAAAAGTATTTTACATGCAAACTTACCCTGTAATTGTCTTGTTCACTCTCATCCATTCTCTCTCTCTCTCCTCGGATGTGAATTAAAAACCGAATAAATGCACCTGTATTGTGTTTTAATACTCGCCTACTTTTGTGACTTTCGTTGATTTCGTGGTTTTATTCATGGGAATGTATTTATCGCGAACGTTATATTTCTGCGTGAGTAAGCCAGAACAGTTTCATTGGAGTAAAGAAAAAAGTTTTCAAGAGGTGACTGATGATATATACGTTTTAGATTTATCGGTATGAAAACGTGTGTCTATAAATTCGCCCGCTATATTTATCACAGCCACCGATAAACTGACAAAAATCCGTGTTTCACTCCGGTAACTTCCCACCTAAGCAGACAATCATAGCGTACATATACACCTACCTCTCTTGCGTGCAATTCTACTAAGGTTGGTTGGTTGTTTGAAGTTTAACGTCGCACCTAAAGCCCCAGTCACACTGTCAAGAATTGGGTAGGCGAATCACCGCGAACTGGAAAATCGTGTTCATTCTTGGCAATTCGTACTGGTATCTTGCGGGGTTCGTCGCAGATCGTGACCATTCTTGCCTATTCTCGGAGGGAGTACGAAAGTTTTGAAATGTTCAAAACATTCGCCGGCCAAGTACGATTAAATGGTATACGTATGGCATTCTTGGCACCATCCTACTGCGTTCTCGCATGCATTCTCCTCCTATCGTGTATATTCGTGGGTAGTCGTAGTAGTTCTTTCGGTCACAAATCAGCAAGAATGCCGTACGCATTGTACGATGATTGTTGGACGCATTCTACGGTTCTTGTACGATCATACTACGATACTGAGAAGAATTCAACACGATGTGTGGCAATAGTACTACGAATACCCACGACAGTACTACGAATAACCACTACAGTACTACGAATACCCACGCTGGCGCTACGTTTCATGAAGAATAGGCTACGCTTCTTCGCGAATCTCGTACTATTTCATAGGATTGCTCCACGATCTCTCGCGAAGACCATCGTATATTGTACATTTCATAGAAGACGGATCATATATATAGGTTCGCGTGGCCTCCTGGGGTGTCGTGTCACAGCGGAACAGTTTCGTACTGCATTCGTACTCACATCGTACTGCATACGTGCTTATTCTATAGCAGATTATCGACCATTCGTAGTGGGTTCACGGGCTGCCGTGTTGATGCGTAGGGCGTTCTTCATTGAATCGTACTGCATGCGTACTCATTCTTGATGATTCTTGTTAAATGCTTATGTCTGTCGTACAAGGAACCTACGGCATGCGTAAGGGATTCGTAGGACAGTTTCAAAGAGGCCCTCTACAGGCGAATTGACACGAATCGACAAGATTAAAATATTCGTGGTCATTTGCCGGCATTCTCCACCCAATTCTTGACAGTGTGACTGGGGCTTAAACTTGTTGGTCACACGCGAACAATTTTACTAAGACGTGTAGTAGACATGTACGACCCAGTTGTGTGAATGAGCTTCATCGCGCTCTGTGATAAGTCGGTTGGCCTTCAAACTTTGAAAATGTTGTCACAACTCCATAACTCACATAGAGCTTCACCCGCCCCACTTTCAAGGTTTTGAAGTTTTGACAGTGTATTAACGTCTACTTTATTTGCAGTCGTACTTGTACTCGTCATATACCTGGTCCCAGATCCAGATCCATTGTTAACAGATATGGGAGGTTAGCGAAGTTATTATGTGCTTTCCCCAGAGTTAATATTGTTCTAAATTGTGGATTAGTAGCAATAGAATTCTTGCATTTTTGTCGAGAAAATGACGAAGACAGAAATATAGACATCGAGAAAACAACAGCTTTTGAGTGACGGAGATCATGTGATACAACAGCTATATGGACATTGTGAAAAAATTGTGACCTCACGTTGTCATCATAAGTTTGAACACACGACCGTATGCGTGTAGTAAGGAATGCATGTACATGTGGCTTACGGCCTTTATGAGAACGATCAAGGCTTTCTCTCACGTGAACCCTACGACAAAAGAGACGAGTAATATTTTGACATAATTAACTATCCATTTCTGGATAGCAATATTTCAGAAAGACTGACGATTTCAAATCAACACAACAGAATACATGTATTATTGTAGAAACTTGTCAATAAAGGCTGTACCATCAAAAGCATCCATTCAAAGTTCTCAAATTCTGTGACAAGTATGGTACACGACCGGCAAACTCTTTGGGGTTACGTTTCGTAGCTTGTGTCTAATTCCGCTTAACCCGGGGCTAGGTGTCGTTTGAATATCGTATGCTTTACATCTCCATGATGTTCAAATAAACGGTCACAATACAATCGTTACTGAGATACATACTACAATCGTTACTGAGATACATACTCTAGACTGGAGCGATATATGCAAGAGGTGGAAAAAATTAACGTCTGGTGACTAAAAAGCAACCATATGACTCTACAGGAAAACATCCCTCGGCACGTCACATTCAGATCCAAGAATACGGTAGATTCTCGGACGTAGCCTGAGTATCTCAGTCGCGCTTTATTGCAGCTGTGCCGGAAATCATGTACAACAGTGGAGTGGAGACTATGAAGTATCCACACGTCCCCTAGCACCGGGTTAAGCGAAATTAGATACGCTAGCTTGGGAGCTGTGCTGATAGACTGTGGAATTCATTTGGATACAGAATACTGGTCAGAGATAAGGATTTTATGCAAAGAACATCATCATGTCGCCCTGAAATCATTGAAAACTGTTTCTCTCTTGTACATGTAGGGAACCATGTTATGTTTTCATTATATATATATTTTATAAACATTAGAACTTTCGAAAAAAAACTGTGGAGGACGGTTGAATACCGATTGTCGGATCTGACGCCTGCTACGCTAATGATATTGCTATGTACCGTACAGTGATCCTTTACCCATCGAAGTACGCCTAAATTTTGGAAACAAAACCCGACTAAGTCAAACAGATCCATAGGTACACTACGTACTCCCGTTTGTAGCTTGGTATCATAGTATTTCATTGCACCATTACTTATGCCTGGGTTTTTATAAATGCAAACGTTTTTAGATATAGTTGTGAAGCCAAAACATTCGAAATTGGAGTGATTCATTTGTTGTATGCGCTATCCATAGCAGGTAACACTGCACCACCATTTTAAAGTGTTCCAAAACAACGACACGTTCAATTTAACTCTACTCAGGACGATATAAGGAAACATTACTAAACGTTATTGTATTCGACTCGGCCAACTGTCTCTGAACATATTTGTTCATATTTTAAGTTAAGTCGAGAAAACACATCCGAAATTCTCGCTCCAGTAATCTTCAATACTACGGAAGCCTGCATATGACAAATTTGGCGTGAAAAAAAAACACTATCAAAAAAATACTATTGAAATTCATTTTTTGTATTCTTGAAGTAATTGAGTGTTTTATTTGAAAAATCGTGTAAGCATTAGACAAAATTACCGTGTTTTCTTACCAGCATACTATGCACGCTGCAATATAGACACTGCAGACGACATCAATCCTGCAATAATGACAAGCAAACTCCAATACTACAGAAGCGGGAAAATGACAAATTCGCGTGCGGGTTCTACCGAAACACCGTTTTTATCGTTGCTTTTTATGTTTTTTTTAAATCAACTCTAGTAAATTCTATAAATTTTCAGTCACCGTTGCAACGACAACCCAATTTAACATAACGCTCTCATTGGCCTCGCTTAAAAACACTCAGTTTTGTTTGGTGAAGTCCTGCGAAAGACCCACATGTAAAAGGACGGTGCTCAGACAGATTTACTGGATATTATTGGATATACCGATAGAACCTCATCATGTCATGCTGACATCACTGCAAACTGCTGACCGATTCTCTCTTGCAGGAAACCAGCTTGTGGTTCTATTATTTTATTTCCTACACATATGGAATTGGTGCAAACTGCCATCTGATGCTTGTGACATAATAGCATCGATAATCAGAAAAACTGACTGCCGTTGTCAGACACTATGCTTTCCTCGGCTATGTTATACATACAAGACATCATTCAATTAGACAGCACCAATTACCGTATACCAATAGCATAGGGATGTTATTTTACATGTGTATGGTGTATGTGTACGATTTCCTAAAGGCATAACATTGTGATGGCACATGTATCGAATTTGAAAACGAACTGCTCCATATTGACAACGACTACGTGTAATAGAAGATTTTGTATTAGGATATCTTATCAATTTACAATATGAACAGTTATACTGACTGTTTGACAGTGGATGTTTTGTGTTAGTGGAGAAAAATTGTCAAATAGCAAATTGCGACATTCAGATCCTTTTTCGTGAATTGTCACTGCTGGGTGATACTGGGTCCCAGATTGGACTTGAACTTTTCACTCTTACAAAATGGCGTTAAAGTGACGTCATATATCACAAAATAAGATTTATTCTTGTATTCCTGATACTGTTCATCAAGCCTCAGATGATGCACATTCCAAATTTGGAGCTTTATTCAACTCGGCTACGATTTAAGTCAAAATCGACCGTGTATATATTGGAGAGATATGCCAGAGGTGGGGAAAATTAACGGCGTCTGGTGACTAAAAACCATATGCTCCATATAAAGTACGGGGTTATGTATAGAGACCCCATATTTCGACATTCACCCTAAAACCACCACCACCCTCCCAAACTTGTTTTGAGGGCCTTTATTTATATCGATACTATGGTACCATGGTAGATTCTATTTTCTATTGTATCGTTTTAGTTTATATGTAACGGTCTCTCGTAGGTTAGTATCAGTGTTTTATAAAATGTACTGCATATATTGGTGAGACATATATCATATTTAACATTATAATTGACCAATGCCTTGGACTATTATGTTACATTAACTTCAGCCAATATCAACAAATCGCAACCTTGTCAAAACCTTGAGTTTGAGAAATAGTCTTATATGGATATGTAAGTGCACGTTTGATAAATTAAGCATGTAAAATATGTTCAAAGATATTTAAGGACCTTAGTACCCCAGGATTGATATTTTAGGCATAGTCACGAGATTGTCTCCAGCAATGGCCTACTTTGAGGAAGTTTGTACAGCCTCTGATATGGTCATACATGTTTCACTAAGATCGTTTAATATCGTGAAACTATTTCAACCGCGGTGGAAAGTATTTCAACCGCGGTGGAAAGTATTTCAACCGCGGTTGAAACTATTTTAACCGCGGTGTAAAGTACTTCAACCGCGGTGGAAACTATTTCAACCGCGGTGGAAACTATTTCAACCGCGGTGGAAAGTATTTCAACCGCGGTGGAAAGTATTTCAACCGCGGTGGAAATTACACGGCATTTTCTGTTTTTTATTTGCTATTTCTGATGTTTCACGCAAGTTTCGAGATTTTCGCTAATTTCCAGTGTTTTCATGTGGTCGTTTGAATTGTTCTTGTGTCTTGAAAATGAATTTCCAGCGTTTTCGTATGGAAATGGTTGCAGTTTCTTGGGAATGAATAAAAAAATCAGGGATAAATTTTGAAAAGTCGAAAATGAATCTAAGAGGATGACGAAAAGAGAGAAAATGCGAAAGTGAAATCTTGAAAATTAGAGAAAGACAGAAAATTCGAAAGATCAATGCATGGCCCTAACAAGCCACCGTAGTCAAGCCATCCGCACGTTTATCTACATACAGTCATCTTTCTACAGTAACTTAATTCAACATGTTCAAGTTTGCGCTGTTGTTGTTGTTGTCCACTGTGGCCCACACCTCAGCTCAGACATGCTGTGTCCCGGATCAGTTTGAAACTATAATAGTAGATATATACGGGTATGCGACTGCCGGCAAAACAGGGACGTCACTGGTAAGTTAAATGTCATCCGATCGTCAATATCGGTGCCGTTGAGAAGTACGGTATGTCATCATCGATTTTTCTGTTGCGGCTATTTCTTGTATCGGCTGATTAATCTAAAAATACCATTACGCTCGTTTGTTGTTGTTATTTTTGTTTGTGTATATTTTTCCAGGCTGGTTTAAAATTGGTTTTGTCATAGGAAATAGGTCTTTCGATTATTGACGCTGAAATTCTTATCTGATGGAGGGTGGAATATTGAATGTCGGGTCTGACCTCTGTATCATCGAACCCAGAGATTGTTCTGCTGGGGCTATTTCTTGGATCGGCGGATTTAATCTGAAAGTACCATTACGCTCGTTTGTTGTTGTTATTTTTGTTTGTGTATTTTTTTTCAAGCAGGTTTAAAACTGGTTCTAACTGTCATAGGAAATACGTCTTTCGATTGTAATTCTTATCTGGCCGAGGGTTGCATACTGAATGTCGGGTCTGACCTCTATACGCGAGCCTCAACGAGAATTTTTACAGGTTATTCCTCGTCAACATTGAACGTGTGATCTGTTCAATTTGGAAGAACAATATAGATTAAGATCTCACACTGTACAAAATAAAAATAAGTATGTTTTACCATCCAATGTGGTACCCGAGAAAGACAAAGCCAATTAAATCTTTATTAAATGATTGTTTCTTGATTGAGTGTTGATAATCTATATTGTAGGGAGCAGTTGCGCTATCCTTTGATTTCACGGACAAGAAGATAGCTGAATATATAAACATGACCACAGAGGGCGTGACCGTCCATCAAAAGGTGATTTTCGACTACACTAAGGTAATACGAGTTTCCAAACTTCTTTTGAGAATGTGAATTACAAAATAGTTATATACATTTGTTTGCTATGCTCTTCTGCTGTTGCATTTTCCAAATATTCCCTCATCTTCAGATTTCTTTAATTATGACTCTGTACATACTGTTCAATGTTTTAAATTAAGAAAGGAAACTAACTCGAGCTTCCTCTAACCCATACACCACAAAGAAGATTAAGATTTGACCGATTACCATGGCTGAGATATACCTATCTCCTAACGACGAAAAAATGCGTGACCACGGAGTGGTACTGGGTTATCCCAGTATTTTTTTTATTTAAATTATTAGGCTGCTCTATAGCACTTACATTAATGTAATTATTAAGGAATAATGTCAGTTTATGGTCAGTCTATCCTTTCCTCTTTTCAAAATTTTAGTTTAAGGGCCGCTTCCCTAATGGATTTCGCGGCCCATCAACAGCATGCTTTATCTATATTTCATTATACATTTCATTGTTCAGTAGATACCGTTTTGTTTTAAAATAAACAACAAAAGGGATAGTGAGGCGAGATATTATATGAAAGAGAATCGAGTAGAGGACATTTTTCTATCAATTTTTGGTATTTAGGTTATTCTGGCAAATAATATTCATTGCATTCTTTAATCGCCTGGTTGAATCCTTGTCTTTGTATCCCTCTCATACACACAAAGCCGCCCAGAAAAAAAACCTGGCAGAATGTTGAGTGGGTTAAGAAAAAACGTTCTTGGAGTACCGGTATCATGTTGAAGGATGACAGGCTACGTCCTATTTTGCGTGAAAGTCAAAGAATCAAATTCTTGTTGGATACTGGGATTATCTCGTCTGGGTCGGTTTCTTTCGTGATTGGAATTATTTGTCTGGACGTTCTTCTTTCTGGATCATTATCAACACTCAAGTTTCGAGATTATGAAAACAGTGGAACTCTTCTCACATGAGAGGAAAAAATAGGTGACTCACATGACCTATGGTAGGGTCAGATTTCCTAGGAAGTGATGAAAAACATTCCGGTTGTTCATAATTATTAAGTATATAGTAAATTACATTAACTTTATAAACGAAGAGAAAGACACACCAGTCCAGATCCAGTACAATTTTGCCATTGAATTCAAGCCAGTAATGCGGAATCATAATTTTTTTTATATCTCGGACTGACCTTCTGGCCGTACCAAAACCTCTGTGTATGACTAAATCAATATCCTCGAGCAGAAGATTTCCAATTTATGTGGGACTTCACTGTAATCCAAACATGCGTAGTGGAGCGTTGTTTCGGTCTTTTTTTCGTCATCCGTAGGCTGCTTTGGTCGGGTCCGTCCATCCGTGGTCATCAGTGCTGTGTCAGTATACATAAAAAATAGAACAGGAGAGGGCTTGTGGAGTTTGTGTTTCTCAGTACGGGTAAATGGGGGAGAGTTAGCGGTACGGCGCCCATACACTTTGAAATATCATCATATCCCGGACAGGTGGCCCTGTGTTCACACATCCATACTATATCTATAGGGTGCACTCCGGAGATTCTTTTATTCGGCATGGAATAGACTATGGGTCCGTTTTTCGGCCACCAGTTGTCGCAAAACCTTCAACCCAAATCACTTATATTTATATATTTTCTGAAAGAGCATGATGAAACTATTATTTGAAGATATAACACTGCTATGTTATAGAAAAATTTAACTCGAACATTCTCCTCCATGCTTGCTTCATTTTTCCTAGAAACCCCCTTAAAAATGTCGAAAAATGGTCAAATTCGGCTCAATTTCCAGAAAAATCTGTAAGAGCGATTTCAATTAAACTTCTTACTCACGTTCCCTGGTCCGGTCTCAACTTAAAAAGGCAAAAAAAAAGGGGGTGTCAACCTAACCGTTTTTTGTCAGATTTTCTTCCCGTAAATGAGTCCCGATTTTTAGGCACACCCAAGGGGCATAACTGAGGCAGGACAAACTTTACTCCATGATCCCGATCAGCGTGTAGACGAAGCCAGCACTCGATTTGTACGTACTCGTTTGCAGCGTTGACAATGCTGAATAGGATGGCATTATAGATATAAGCTATTAAGAAGACAAGAAGAAGTATGATGTAGCAGAACAAGGGCAGTCTATCGTATTATGAAATTAGAGAGGGGCCATTACTACGAAACTGCGGAGGGCCACCTTAAGGGGCAGGATGTTTTTTACGAAATTAATTATTCACATGTATGGTAATCTCAGAGTGTTTGCGAGTATGGCGGTATACAACACTTGCCAGTTATACATATTATTTTGGGAAATCCGACCGATAACTTTCCCCCTACCCCATCTTTGTTTTGATCAATTTTGCCAATTCTAGCAGGATTTTCGAGAACAAAACTCAAAATTAACCTATTTCTTCTTAATAATGGTCATCCATTCGGCAATATGAAGGCCGTGGTTACTTTTCCGCTTTCCAATGATAGCAGAAACGCGGGAAAATGCAAATAAGCGATGTAACCAAGTCAAATTATTGGTAATTTTGCACTCAATTTTCTCTTAGAAACATGGGAAATACTTCAGAAACTTGAGAAATAATTTGTAAAACCATAATAATATACATCCATTCCATCCTTTATGGACTGTAAATGGGTTCTCTTGTAAAGAAAATTTACACTGGCAAATTTATATCATTCTGATAGGACCTCGTTCTGCCATAATATCCACCGAAATCTCAGTCCAGGGGGAGATAACTCCTGTATGGAATACAGTATGCAGTAACCTCAATTGTATACTAATGGACACACTGTGGATTATTTTAATCGAACTCCTGGCCTTCTTTCCACCTGCTTCCGAAAATAGCGCTTCAGGTATAACTAGGCAGTCAAAATTAAACAATCTGGCGTAATGATACATCTCCGCTCCGTAACGGAGTCTACATTAAGATAATGCATAGACTCCACTATTATGCCTTAAAGGGTGCACTCCGGAGATTCTTTTATTCGACATGGAATAGACTATGGGTCCGTTTTTCGGCCACCAGTTGTCGCAAAACCTTCAACCCAAATCACTTATATGTATATATTTTCTGAAAGAGCATGATGAAACTATTATTTTAAGATATAACACTGCTATGTTATAGAAAAATTTAACTCGAACATTCTCCTCCATGCTTGCTTCATTTTTCCTAGAAACCCCCTTAAAAATGTCGAAAAATGGTCAAATTCGGCTCAATTTCCAGAAAAATCTGTAAGAGCGATTTCAATTAAACTTCTTACTCACGTTCCCTGGTCCGGTCTCAACTTAAAAAGGCAAAAAAAGGGGGTGTCAACCTAACCGTTTTTTGTCAGATTTTCTTCCCGTAAATGAGTCCCGATTTTTAGGCACACCCAAGGGGCATAACTGAGGCAGGACAAACTTTACTCCATGATCCCGATCAGCGTGTAGACGAAGCCAGCACTCGATTTGTACGTACTCGTTTGCAGCGTTGATAATGCTGAATAGGATGGCATTATAGATATAAGCTATTAAGAAGACAAGAAGAATTATGATGTAGCAGAACAAGGGCAGTCTATCGTATTATGAAATTAGAGAGGGGCCATTACTACGAAACTGCGGAGGGCCACCTTAGCAATAGAAATATAAATAGATGAATTAAATAAACAAATAAATAAACAGATAACGGTCCTGATTGTTTGGTATAACCTCGAGTTTACTTCCCCTGCAAATAAACTGCCATTTTTTAAATCGCGTGTGATAATTATTTTCTTTATAAGAATAAAGGTATTGTTTGGCCTCGAGTTTACTGCCTCTGCAAGTGAATTCGAGAATTTTCATTCTTTAAAACGCGTATAATAGTGGATTTAATATATGTAGGGAAATCAAAGATGTACATAGTAGAAGTAGGGTTTTAGAAGCTATCATCTCGTGTCATAATTTTCGGTGTTATACGAAGTTGGTTATGTGATCATAGATTACGTTAGCATGATCACCGGAGAGGAGGTTAAGCATTGCTATCTTAATGAACTTAAGTTATAGATGTTGAATGTCGTCCTTGAGATTCTGACGTAGAGTGACATTTTACCTACATTGAAGTTTCTTTAACAAGACCACACCGGTGGCACAGTTTGGACCTATTTGGGAATAGCATTGACAAATGTGAGCTTAGGCCTGTTTTTCCCAGCCTAAGCCGTGTGGTGATTTTGTCGTCACGTCACGTCACGTTTCAGTTGCACACGGTGGAGGGTTTTTTTGGGGGGGGAGGGGGGTATTAACGTTGTATAGTGTTTCTTTTCATTCCAAACCTTCTGCCAGTTTGCTTTTATATTTTCTCGGAAAGGAATTGAATTCGGCTGCTCCTAGTCTTATTCTCTCTGTAAATAGATCTTAGCCGTTTTATCTGCACTTTCATTCCCTGTGATGTCAACGTAGGCTGGCACCCATATAAGAGAATCGTCAATACCCAAAACCCTAATTTCCGTGGCTAGATATTCGATTTCGTGAATAAAATCTGGTTTACTTTTTGATTCTGACTTTTGTATGGAGATAAATGTATTCAAAGGGTTGCTACACACAACTGAGCGAATGGGTGGATTTTCTACTATCCGCTGCAGTGACAGTATTATGGCTATTAACGCAATAGAGTGAGGTAACTTGAATCCTTAGTAATTCTCAATTCCGGGATAGCGAAAAAGTTGTCGGCAAAGAGGGATTGTTAAACCCTATTGTGGCGCGATTATGTATTACTTCGGTTAGAGTACCTTGGACAAGAGAGGATTATTGACGCTGCCTTGTGTTAGCCTTGCATTCGCCTGTACCAGCGCTTTTATATTCTGTCCGTTAATGAAAGTACAGTTGGACCCCTTTTTCTATTCGGAGTGACGTATATGTAAATTTCATTAACCGGGCAAAAGTAAACTGAAGCGAACCGCCCAAGGGCACTTACGTGTGTTGATCGTATTAGAACTTTATGTGCCACGTGATCGCATGACCCGGATAAACCAACGACATACATTTCAATCACGCAGAACAGTAGAAGGGGTCATTATTTTAGAAAAACGAACCTTAACGAAGTGAGAGTGAAACGGATCTTGTCAAAATTGGACTGACCAGGAAGGGACATTGTTCATTAATAAATACTTGTGAGGTAAGCGTTGTAGAACGGCCGATAATTGAGTCAAGGTAGGGCGGTATATCGCTATGGCGGAAGGATAGGGGAAGACCAGAAAGAAACGGTATTGCTTGGTATTGAATGGTCAGAAACAAAATCATCGAATTGAATAGAGAAGTTGTAATCTATGTACAAAAACCTGTTTGTCCAATTAGTTATTCGAACTTCTGGGATGCTATTGAACATGTTGAATGTGTTTAAGAAATCGTGTAATTTTACGTGAGAAATTATTCATTAAGAATTCTACTTCTTTGAAGAATGTTACGTATGCTATTGACGAAAAGGCGAAAACATGCAAAAAGATCAGTCCCCCGCCTCCACTCCAGCGTTGTCTACCACGTAAGTCGTGATATTCTTGTCTGTAATAATTATTACCCCCACTCTAATTAGAGGGGGCATATAGCGATCGCATTGTCCGTCTGTCCGTTCGTCTGTCCGACCGAATTTCTTGTACGCGCAATATATCAGTTAATATTTCATGGACAGGATTGAAACTTGCATGAAATGTGGCCAGTGCCTCGTAGTTGTGCAGCGGTTATATATTCAAGACTTATGGCTCTTCGTTCCTGAAATCTCCTTGAATGGGACTTGTTCGGGCTGGATCTTCGTTAATATTGTATGAAAAAGTATGAAATTTGTATGATATGTGCTCAGTGCCTCATAGTTGTGCAGTGTAAAGTTTCTTCGCGTTTGGCTTATATTTTCAAGAGTTATGGTCCTGAAGTCTCCGTGAATTGGAACTTGTTCGGGCTGGATCTTGGTTAATAATGTATGGATAATTACGAAATTTGCATGGTATGTGGCCAGTACCCTGTAGTTGTGCAGCGTGAAGTTTCTCCGCGTTTCACCTATATTTTCAAGAGTTATGGCCCTTTGTTCTTGAAATCTTTGTGAATTTGGACTTGTCCGGGCTGGATCCCGGTTAATATTGTATGGACAAGTATGAAATTTGCTTGATATGTGGTCAATTCTCGATAGTTGTGCAGCGTAAAGTTTCTTCGCGTTTCGCTTATATTTTCAAAAGATATGGTCCTTTGTTCCTGAGATCTTCGTGAATTGGGACTTGACCGGGCTTGGTCAATATTGTATGGACAATTATGAAATTTGCATGATATGTGGTCAGTGCCCTGTAGTTGTGCAGCGTGAAGTTTCTCCGCGTTTCGCGTATATTTTCAAGAGTTAATATTTTAATATATTTTCAAGAGCTAATACTGTTATATGGAAATGGAATAGGTCTTTGGATTATGGACGCGGATATTCTCTAATGGACGACGGCTGGATTATGAATGACGGACTAGACGCTTGTAATTGGAATTGTCCGGGCTGGATCTCGGTTAATATTGTATGGACAAGTATGAAATTTGCATGATATGTGGTTAATGCCCCATAGTTGTGCAGCGTGAAGTTTCTCTGCGTTTCAAGAGCTATTGCGCCATTATTTCTAAGAACTCTGGCGTTGAATGTATGTGGATATTGAAAAACTCAAAATGTCTTACGGAAGAACTTGATGCTAAAGGTCACATACCGTACAGACATGTATCCACATGGGATTTCTCGACTCTCTATACTACAATCCCGCATCAGGACCTTATTGACCGTCTAAGTTCATTAATAGTATCTGTGTTCAAGAAAACTGATCGTAGATATATTAATGTCGGAAGCCATAAAGCATTCTTTAGCTCTACTATATACAAGAGATATCATTCATGGGATGTTTCTTTGTTTATAGAGTTGCTTGAATTTCTCATTAAAAATATCTATGTGAAATTTGGCAACACAATATATCAGCAGCATATAGGTATTCCAATGGGTACTAATTGTGCACCCCTGTTGGCTGACCTGTATCTGTTCTCTTATGAATATGACTATATGCAGGCGCTTTCAAAAACCGATCCATTCAAAGCCCGTTCCTTCTCATTCACCAAACGCTATATAGACGATCTTCTCGCTGTGGATAATCGCTATATAAATGACGCAGTGAAGGATATATATCCACCTTCACTGGATTTGAAGGAAACTACAGATAGCCCTACAGGCACATCATATTTAGATCTATACCTCTATAAAAATGAAGCGGGCATTCTCTCTCGTCGACTTTATGACAGGAGAGATGATTACAATTTCGACATCGTAAACTATCCCTTTCTTGACAGTAATATTCCAGTGGGACCTGCATATGGCGTATACATATCTCGCTTAGTAGCATTTGCTAGATCCTGTGTTATATGTGACGATTTTAATCAACGTCACCAAACATTGGTGCAGAAACTTAAAAAACAGGGCTATTCCACCAAGCGCCTACACTCAAAGTTTCTCAAATTTGGCGATACATATCGCATGCTGATAGCAAAATACGAACGTAGCGTGCAAAATCTATGGCGCTACGTTTCGTAACTTGTGTCTAATTCCGCTTAACCCGGGGCTAGGGGCCGTATGAACCCATGTACTTCAAGAGCCTCATGGTACTCATATGAACAGCCACAATCAAAGCGTGACTGAGATACATCATTCTTAGATGACGACTTTACAACGAATATTATGGATTAAGAATACTGATCAGCGATACGGATTTGATATTTTTGGAACATCATGATGTCTTGCCGGTATCATTGAAAACTGTTGACCGCTTCTCTCTTGCAGGAAACAAGCCTATGTTTATGTATACTATGATTGTCTTTTTGAATTAGGTGCTAATACTGTTATATGGAAAATGGAGTAGGTCTTTGGATTATGGACGCGGATATTCTCTAATGGACGACGGCTGGATTATGAATGACGGACTAGACGCTTGTAATGGCCCTTTGCTCCTCAAACCTTAGTGAATGGGATATGTCCAGGCTGGATCTCGGTCCATATTGTATGGACAAGCATGACATTTGCATGATATGAGGTCAGTGCCTTGTAGTTGTGCAAAGTAAAGCGCTTTGTCCGTTTGTCCGTCCGGGCGAAAGCCCCGGCGACCATCTTGCATCTAAACATTGTATTATCACTTGTTGGTCGATCGACCTGATACTTGGAATATGTATTATGCGAGGCATGGCGAAAAACGTGACAAACAGAATTTTTATAATTATCCAAATTAGGCCTCCACCGACCAATACAGAACAGAACAATGGCGGGACAGTGTCGGACTAAAGCGGAATGGGGGGCATACAATTAAGCAATCTCTGATTGCTTCTTACCTGCTTTAATATATTTGAAAATATTTTTGAAATCTTCTTTGGCAGCCAGGACTGGATAATCAGATGAACCAAATGGCGAAGCAGAGCAAATTGCAGTGAGCAAAGCTGTGACACTACATGAAAAGTTGTATTTACCATGCATGTTTTGTAGTATGAAATGCTTGCGAAGGCCGCTTAAATGTGTGGGAAATTTATGGTACCGGTAAATGAATGTAGCAACCATTCAACATGACAAACGTTGGTGTGCAAATCATCTAATTTGCAAAATATTCAGCTACGTATTTTGGCCAAACAAGCCAGAAACACGATCTGAGATACTTAACGAAGAATTCACTGTATTCAATCTACATGACTTGTGTGTATTATACAGCTGGAGCTGAATTTTGGGGATATTTCTACTTTGGATCCGGATCGAACATGTTGCAGGCTCAGTCGTTCGCCATTAATGATCCAACCCAGCAGGTCAGCATTGTCAGTTTTACAATGGATTGTGTTCCCATCACTGAAGTTGTATATGGAGTCAATCTGGAGGTAAGTAATTTTGTTTGTGTCATTTTATTGACTACATGATACTTGCCATTCTTCCGTTCGGCCTTTTCCGTATATTTACCGACGTCGAGTAATGGACCTCTCTCATAATACTCACAACAGTGTAAATATGCTGAAACTAATAACTGATTATGTTAAGACAAATTGTGGAATAAAAAGACGGATCGACATACTACTTGTAGAAATATTGAGTTATTTGTGTATGCATTGGATATCATTGGATTAGTAGAGAAACGAGTGCATTTTCATGTTTCAAGCTCAATAGAGTGATTTTCTACAGTCAAAATTTACCATGTGAAACAGATTTTATTTAATTCTTGTGAAATATTAAAAAAAAAATGGGGAGTTACGTTTTTTAAATGGCAGCAGTTTAACAAATAAATGGAGGGGACCGATGTTGGGGAATTGGGATGCAAGTGAGAAAATATTCTCGAGATCATCTCCCAGGCATCTGTAGGGCCGCCTTTTTCTGGAGTTGAATTGGTATTAATATTTGAGGCAACAAAATCATAATATCTACCCTAAGGAGCATCCTTCTCCTCTCGACCATTGAATATGACAGACCCACCTTTTCGTCGGACATATTTCAGTTTGGAGTGGCTATGAAAAAGAACTTTTTTTAGTTCTATCCTATTGTGAGGTGTTAGAAAATTGAGCCCGTTTTGAATAATTAAAAACATCCCCGTATTATAGTTTCGTAGGCGCATAGATAGGAACGAGATCTACTGCCTTACCCCATTTTGAGGAGTGATTTTCTATCGAATGTCTTATAAGAAATAAATATGTTGACCTACTACTTGACTTCGAGGTGTGACTTTTTGACCGGTCTCTTCAACTTGACCACAAACAGCCTATCTTGAGCAATAAGTGTTTACGTAATTGGCACATAATGTTAGTGTGAGTTAATATTGTAACGTAGTCACTATTTTATCTTATGTTTGTATTGCAGTTCTTTATTATTTACGCCATATTTGCAGTGAATTTCATGACAACAATGGGCTGGACCCAAACCACAATCGGAATCAAAGACCCTAGCGTGTTCACTCCACCAAGTTATTGCCAGCAGGTAGAAGAGGTACGTATCCAACATTTCCGATTACAGAAAAATGCCCTAAAGATTTGTTCCATAGCATATCTTCCAGCAAACCGAGTTCCAGCGAGACAAATTAGATGCAGAAAGTAGTTTCTACATTACTCCACGATGCCCATTCTGATAATAAAATACACTCTAAGATAAGGGGAATAAAACAACTAACTGCAGTTTTTTTCAAATGGGAAAGATAGTCTGTCTGATGAAAAAGTGTTAAATATGGTATATAAATGCATGGACAAACAAATTTGTATAACAGCGGAGTGTGGTCCAATTCTTCTATAGATATGATGCCCATTTTGATATTAAAATACATTAAGTGACGTAAAACAGCTAACTGCAGAGTTCGAATCGAAAATATCGATTTATTATATGTAAGTGCATGGTTATCCATTTTGTATGTTTTTCATTTGTTCATTGCTTTCTGTCGCAGGTTGAATCGACGTCGAATACTTTAGTGGGAACATTTCTCCACGCGAAGAAGCCAGGCTTTAATTAGATCTCATCTCGGGTTCATCTTACCGACTCTTAAAACTCGTCCTTTCTGTCAAAATGCGAACTGATTTTCGTATTTCCTTATCTGCTTAGTTCAGTATTCCTGTCCTTCATAACATTTAGGATACACGAAGAACTCTAATACGAGTGAAAAAGTGGAATTGGTAATGGCACATTCATTGAAGTACAATTCTCGCGAATACAATTTTGCGTGAATCAATGGTGCCACGGTACCGTATGATAAAATGACATTAGACAAACGCGCCTCTTTAAAATATACTGTAAAAGTGATAATCTTGTGAATAAAATCCTGGGTTGATCCAGCAATGAAGCCATGTTATCACATGAAGACGCTATCTGATGAACCAGCGTAAGGAAGGTCATAGGATTCAATAGGTTAGGGTGTGATGCGTGCGTTGTAATACAATAAGGCGTGACAGCGAATTTTGAATCTACACTACTTTTTTAATGCATTAACAAAAAAGTTTTCTTGATCAAAAATGGACGGAATCTGAAACAAATTCCCAATGCTATGAAGCTAATGATGACAAAGACGTTTTTAATATGAAGTGATATATATATTAAATGACTGTTCACAAATGGTAACTTGATTTCATGGACTCATTCCATTCCCACGGATGCTTTTGCAATGAAGAAACTATGCAGTGTGATGTCGTTCCCAAGAACCGTTTTCCAAGCAATAGCACATTTTCTTTGATTTTTTTTTCAGTGAAAAAACATTGAACTTGAAACAATCTTAAGAATATTGATTACAACATGAAGAGAAACCGCTCATTTATCATAAGAAATTGGCTACTGAAGTGTTTATTCAGATACGATCCGTTCGGGACAAAATTTTGCTTGAACGACAAACGATATTTGAAAAAGAATCCTAGAGCACAATTAGCAAATGCAGATATCAATTTCGACATCAAGCAAAGGACTGGTCGATATGGTAGTGACCACCCAGGTGACGGTCTTCCAAAGCGTACCTAAGCTTACGATCGACGTAACTACCATCGTGACATATACCTTTAAAGGAATGCTTCGCTCAGTTTAAATACGCTTCTGTCGTGAAGGTGTCTATACTTATAAATAAAGTGTTCCAAGTATTTTTGCCAGTGCGGAAAGTATTGTTTTACTCATTTCTTTGTCTTATTCCCGAGCATCTGGGTGACGCCATTTTCCTGGTTAGGTTGACGAAATTTGGTGCTTCGAGAACCAAATGACGTCAAACCAACGTCACGTAGAATTCTAAATTACGTCAAACTCCAATGTCGGCATAATGAAAACAGCAGGAAATATCCACTTTTATATGAGCATACTATAAACGTTGAGCATATGAACACATTCCACTACTGTATTAGGATCGTGAATAATATTAAATTTTAACAGTAGACAGCCCGTTGTGGAAATCGTGATGGACAAATCAGTAGATGACGCTCCAATCCTTAATATGGCGTCATCAGTTCTAGCAGTCTCGTTTTCGTGAAGGACCGGCTGTGACAAATATGGCAGCGCTCAGATGCACGGGAATAAGATACAGAAACAAGTGAAATAATACTTTTCCAGTCTTAATTGGCAAGAGATATGTGATACACTTCATATTTAAGTAAAAACCTTTACAATAGAAACGTATTTGAATTGAGTGAAGCATTCCTCTTCATGCGTACATTTTCATGGATGTCATGCGTAAGCTACGCAACCTTTGTAAAAAGAACCTACTATTCTAACGCTTTAAGCTAAATCTGAGAGTAGATGATAAGCGGTTACATCAATAATTCTATCCCCGAACTAATCAAAGGATTAGTAGAAGCTCACCTAATAACCCCCCAATATAACTTTTAATCGATTGATTTTGGGCGTGAAAAATTGCAATAAATAATGGCAACGTGTATGGTGGAACAATGGGAGATGCACTGGGTATTGGTTTGCTTCATCAAAAAGATTTGAAAAGGCTTGACCGAGTCCACTAACACCACCACGAAAGGTGGCGCCATTTCCCCCTGGGCGGTGGGCAGAAGCAGCACGTTTGTGGTGAATATTGTTATTTCTTCGTGTTTATCTGTCATCACAGCTCACGAGTTAGCGTATCTATTTCCGCTTTAGCCGGTGCTGGGGGCCGTTGGATACTTGATAGTCTCCACATGAACATCTGCAATAAAAGCGCGGATGAGATACTAAGGCTACATCCGAGAATCCACCGTATTCTAGGGTCTGAATGTGAGGTGCCGAGGGAAGTTTTCCTGTAGAGTCATATGGTTGCTTTTTAGTTGTCAGATGTCGTTAATTTTCCCCACCTGTTTCGATGATAGAGATGAACTGTCATATGTCGCCTGCACAAAATATCTCCAAATACCGACAATACCCTTCGAAACAATGCACAATTGTGACGTACTCTCACTAGAAAACCATACCATAATATAAACAGTTCTGCAAGGTATCAGGGAGAACAGATAAGGTTATTGAAGCGATATGCAAGAGGTGGGAAAAACTGACGTCTGGTAAAAGCGATGTTTCTCTTGGCACCGCATATTCAGACCCGATAATACGGCAGATTCTCGGATGTAGCCTTAGTATCTCAGTCGCGCTTTTATTGCAGATGTTCATATGGGGATTATAAAGTACACACCCGGCCCCTAGTACCGGCTTAAGCGAGTTAAATACGCTAGCTCAGGAGTTGTGATGACAGATCAGCTCAAATAAGTGACTCATATGATGCTAATGGATGGGCATCGTGGAAGTCTGATGAGGTAAACGCATCAAGATGCAGTAAACCTGGTATCCCAGTAGTCATTCTCCATACAGTAGATTGATATTATCAGCGCCAGTAGGGATTTTTGGCTCGGATGGGTTGTAACTATACCGGCAGAGATTGTTGCTGACACTTGCATGGGATTATTGTACAGTCAAGTTTACGATTACTTTTTGTCCTGATTTTCTTCATTTTGTTCATATCAGTCAAATCCCCTGAAAAACTGGACCAGGGTCCCGTTCTGTATTTACGCATATGCACAACACATCATGCATTTCCACTCTGTTACATTTTTTGCTGAACGGGGAACTGCATTAAAAGCTGTGTGAACGCCTCACTGATCTTAGCAATTAGGCAGTGACTGTTCGGTTTTAAATGAGGAGTTATGAGGTATAAATCCTCAAATATTCTACAACTTCCGTTTAATGCAGCATCTCACATGATGCTTTTCGCTATTAAATAATCACCTAAGTTTAGGGTCTACGTAAAGCAAATCATTTCTGGTGATAATGCATATGATATGTTTAATCTCTTTTGTTAAGGTTTTTAATACTCAACCTGCCCAAAGATATGGCGTATCAGACATTTGTCTACTTGATCGTGGCCTATTCTGCACTATATATATAGTTCATCTACACATTATGCCGTACATTACAGGACGTAATTTCGGCACATGCGTTTGCTGTATATTACGAACTAATGTGCGGACTTCCCATTGGCCCCCATTTTTGAGAGATATTCAGAACGACTCGATGATCTGACTAACTTTGGGTGTTTTTTTTATTTATCTTTATATACTTATCTTGAGATGGGCATTTATTTTATGCGGATGGATGTATGAGAGAAAGTTGCTGAGGAGGGGCATTGGTGTTCAATTACGTGTAGTTTAACTGTGGAATGTGATAACATTCGACTGCATGTGTCGACCCTAAATAATGCACATATGCCTGAGTTTTCGGAAATGTGTACTAGCAAATGTAATCATAACTTCCACTCCACATTTCGATACATTCCTTTATGTTTGAACAAGAAAATAAGATAATATCCATATAATATTTAAGACTCAATGTGTTGTGCTTGGTAGTAGGGGATTTGCCTGTATGCTTTATTAGACCCCCACACCCTCCACGAGCGAGGAAGAGAAATATGTTGAAACTTCAATTAATTGATAGTTTATAGAGGCGCCCTAAAGCTGAGAACCTCTTACCCTCCTCTACATTCATTACCGGTACTAGAGAACCGTACAAGACCATCTGATCAATCACACGCATGCTTCAAAGCAAAAGACTTTTCGTCATCAACAGGAAACAAATCGCACATATGAACACTCTGTCACCAATTCAGTCTACAACAATATCAACAGCATTATCCTCTCGCCGTACTGCTGATGGCTTTGGTTGAAGAGGTTTTCATGGGAAATTAACCACTCTTTGAGCGGCGTAAAACCTTTAATACGTTACACAATACATAATAAGTCGTGTACCGTATCTAAAATAATGGCGTTATAATCCTGCATGAATGAAACTTTAGTATAGCTTCTTCCTTTTATGTATTGTAAACATCGTGGACTGGAAACTAAATTGTGTGGAAATTGAAAGGTGAATCATTTTGCATTCATCCACAGTGGAAAATCAGGTTTTATGATAAAATTGGCTCTTTTGTGAAACCAGAAGTGTCTATAATGAGATAAAAATGGAGAATATAAAAGGCAGAAGAGTGAGTATCCTCTGTGATCCGGGAGAAAATGGACATACGAACTGATGAATTCATGAAAGCCAACAACCAAGATACACAATTGCCAATAACACATCACACAAAGTAGTGGTAGATTGGTTCCGTTATATGCACTCAGTCGTACGTAGTCTTTTTGAAGCTTAAGCCATCAGCTCACAATCGACAAGTGGATTTTGCGTACAGAAAACCTCTTAACCCTACCTCGCCTGGGGGTCACTTTCTGCCCTCCCCCCCCCCCGGTTGCTTTTTGCTCTTATCTCCAGAACGACAAAAAAATGAGAGCTGAGACTTTGTGGATTATTATATTGGGGTCATTTTGAGCCTATTTGCATGACCCCCGAGCAGAGCATGATGGGTAAATTCAAAATGGCGGCCATGTGGGGTACTAGAAAATTGATGTTTTCGTCAGATTTCTTCAAAAAAATTAGCTTTTCTGCATGGAAAAGTGGGTAAAACCTATTTTATTTCATACCAGATTATTATTGACTTATTTATCAGGCAGTTTTTGCGAAGAAAACACAAAAAATAAAAAAAAAATCGAAAATTCTGACTGAAAAATTCGAAAAGTGCGCCCCCCATATATCTTCGCGGTCGCTGATGCTAGAGGGCTGAAACTTACCACACTATATCTTTGGGTCAAGCTCTACGAGAAAATGTAAAGCAATCCAAGATGTCTGTCATGATGACGTCACAGTGACGTCATTTTTTGGACGATTTTTCGCTCAGACTTTTTGATTTTTTTGTAGATTATTATATTGGGGTAATTTTTTTAGCCTATTTGCAGGACCTCCTGAGCAGAGCATCATGGGTAAATTCAAAATGGCGGCCATGTGGGGTAAAGTACCCCCACCCCCCTCAGGCTGCGGTACACCCCAAATCGCCCAGGCCAGATAGGGTTAAGCAACTCAATATCCAGACGCCCAACCATCGATATTACTCAGGGGTTCCAATAGGTTCGTCGTGTACTGTACGTGTACTGCAGGGTTCCAATTACACCACAAGGATGCTTTTTCTGCAGTATCATCCCTCCCACCAAGCGTGACCTGTAAATACCTTTTTACCACAAATTAGCTTAGATGGAACCTTTGCTCACCCCTGATCCATTTTCTAACACCTTTCTCCCGTTCACTGATCAATTGCTTCGAGGATTTTGACCCGTCAATGGAAGATGTCGTTAACCTCAACAGTCAAAAAGTAACTAGCCTATTGAACAGTTCCATCTTTCATCGTGTATTCACCTTCAAGTTGTTTGCTGTTGTGGTGCATCTCTAATGGCTTGTGCACAGGGAACCATTGTCATTGGATTTCCACAAGAAATTTGTGAAAGGGAGTATTTCTTTAAAAAATTGTTATATAATGGTTGAATATACAACAAATAGTATGAATCCATACGATCACAGCATATTAAAGCAAAATTGATGGAGAGCGGGGTTGGCGATAAAGTTATCGACTGTAACAACACCGAATGGAGATAACTACACTGATACAATGATACGTAATAGAAGAGGGAAATGTAACGGAGATAAATTATTCGCGGACAGAAATATATCCATCCGTCGATACATCAATTCTGGCTCTCCATCTATCTTCATTTCACGTCCTGGCTGGCGTAGGATATTGCTGAAATCATAGCGCGCAGTGATTATTTAACTGCAAATACTGTTTGGAGCAAACCGCAGCATGTACAAGTCATGCATCATTCGAATATAATATATCAGGTGGAAAGAAAACGTTGAACGATCGAGATGATGGATTGAAACGATATCGTTGACTGATCAAATGACTATGAAATGGGTCCAATCCATCACGCCATTGCTTTCATTAAATGAAAGGCTAAAATGTGCAAAAAATTGTGAGAAATAAGACCACATCTATAGGCCCTCGGAATCGCATTTTTTTTCGTCGCTTTATTCCGTGCGCGGTATCATAGAGCATATAGTAGCATTCATATTACGAATAAAATATTTCATATTATTATATTGTGAGACATTTGTTCTTTTAAATTGATTTTAAACCCAATCTAATTGAAATTAAATCCAATCTACTTCCCCATTTGGTTATGTCGCTTGACCTACGTATCGACACTTACGATTGGGAGCATTGATAGTATATTAATTTGTTAAGATTGATTGAAACCGCTTTTGCTCGAAAAGAGTTTCACGTAATAAAATACGTCAAATTCAAATGGATCAATAACAGTTATTGTTTGCCTGGCCTGGAACGCGTTCTGCTCTGATCTTTGTGGTGCTACGCTGTTAAAAATATAGGGTACCGACAAAGAATTTTTTTCTTGGTCGTTTCGACCATTTTGTTCTAACAGTGTATTGAACTAGCAATGGTTATCAACCAAAAATACCTGTATTAAAATTAAAATTACGTTACACCGTATTTTACAATTACCGCTTTATAACATGTTTTAAACTGTAAAATATTGCACTGTAATTTACAATTACTGTTTTTTTTAACGTCCTTGAAACTGTTTAATTAAGTGGCACCGTTGTCTGTTATAATATCGGTTCTGTGGAAAAGTCCGAAATGGTCAATGCTCGTTCGCGTATTTCACCTCTTCGTGTTTACAAATGCGGTCACCACAAGTTTCGTAAATAAACATGATGGAATCTGTGAAAGGAATTTCCACGTCAGATAAAACTGAAATTAAAGTTAACCGCCGCGTCCCTGCCAGTGCGTGTTCCGATAATGCTCTGGATGTTGTACAACGCAAACCTGTGTCGGATGTTTCCTGTAACTGGGCGTTTCGTGTGCAAAGAGATCAACCTCCTTTTATGCTATGTTTGTGCGCAGTTTATTCACTCCAGTTGATATTAACCGAAATATCACAGTTCAATTTACAGATTAATGTGTTTACGATTAAATATACCGTAAACTGAAACGTACATTTACTGTGAAATATCGGTAATTTATAACAGTGTACTCTGGGTAAATCGTAAAACTTTTCTATTGAGAAATGAAACTGTTCCACAGGCAACAGGTCGACCCTATTCATTTTCCTTTTTTTTGACTGTCTGAGATAATATATTATTATTATCAGAGGAAATATTTCCTTCATGGCATCATCTATATAGGGATTATATAGACCATTCTTTTAATTTCGGCAATAAAAGTGTAAAAAAAAACATACACACAATTACATACAGACGCGAAATGAATAAATATATACACCTCAAAATTGAAATGCTCTTCATTGGCCCGATTATTTGCACCCAATAAACTAAGAAAAAAATCGGCATTTTGTCGTCATCGTAAGATATTTAGCACATAATTAGAGAAACTTATAGCATTGTTTGACAAGTTTCTGCAAGTTTGTACTGCGGCTTTGATCGGGCCAATCAAATTAATGTCTTAATAACATCCAATACTGCTAAATGGCATTCTAACTGGTCGAGGGGGAACAACTTCAGTCGGACGACGAAAGTAACACGTTGGGAATTAGAAAAAATACACATTTGTTAGACATCCGTTCGAAACATGATATCCTTTGTTTCAAGCAGTTAAATCCAATTGTCAAAAGTGGCCATGTTTACAGTCGACTGTACCAGTTAACATCCACAGTAACTATCAAATCGCTGCTGGGTTTACTGTTGTGCAGTTTATTACCAATAGTCATTTTTCCACAAAAGAAGTGACCAAAACTGTTTAGCCCCACCTGCATATGAAAAGGTTAAATCCTGATGGCAACAGTGACTTGTGAATGTCCCTTGCAAGCCTTTCTAACGTAGGTGATACAATTCATAAATAAATACATTGAAGACAAATTGCAGCACTTTAGCCATATGCTACATCATATAAATAGTCATTCGATAGGCTAACCTATCTGCAAAATGTGTCTTTGGATTGAATGTCTTTTTCTTGGCGGTGTTATGAGATGTTATATTCGTGATCGACATTTCAAGGTTCTTGTCAATTCTGTACATGACTAATTATGTGAAGTTTGATTTTCGACATTTTATTCGTTATGGTGTATTACTCTCGGGCCACCTGCGAGTCACATTGACTCCAAGAGTTAGAGCATCTTTAACGGCTTCTCTGCTGGATCACCTGAGCGTGAATGTAGTCAGAGTGGCTTCCTGGATTGTCATCGTGAATTCCTAGAAATATCCAGTCACTGGTTCCTTCTAAGTTAGTCGATTTGACAATCATGTAATTGCTTTAGAGAAGATTTCTTGGAAAGGAAGACATAATCAACTGGATCAACCTATCATCTTTCCTTCTCTGGCGTTTTATACATAAGCACATTAGATCTGAAAACATGGTTTGCGATGAAGGCGTTCAGGATATATTGGCTCATTGGGTATCAAGTTGCTCTGGATGGATTTTAAGAGGATTTCGGCCTAGAGACTGTCATGTGATGGTATTCCATATACGCGAGAGATCTGATGCCCATACAAAGGAATTAAATTTACAGGATGATGGTGTGGTATCGGGTACTGAGTGTAGTGATCAACGCTTTATATGTACATATAGGTAGGCCATTTAATAACAATGGGACTCATATTAGTACAAGGGATCGCTTCAAATGTGCTCGTATGAAGCTTCAGTGATGTGCAGCCCATCTACAATAGCTTTATTGTACAATGTACGCCATCAAAATTAGGTGAGGGAGGGGTGAGTGAATAGGATTAACGTTGTTTTCAACATTTTTTCAGTCATATCACGAGGTGCCTACATGTGCCAGAATACGAGAGTGTTCACAGTTCCTATTATCCTGGAGACTGATCAGCCCAGCCAGTACAGCACCCTGAGATTAAATGTGGGTCATTACAGAGACGATGGAACAGGGGATCGAATAATTTCAAAAGAAAAAATATACAGTAAACAGTAGATTTATAGGTCTATAGTTTTGATGATTTCTCGCAGAGAATAACAAATGTGATAATCGTACCATCATAATGCACCATAACGCAGTGTTTTGCATCTGAAACCCAAATAATTTTCCAGGAGTGATATGACAAAAGAGATGATTACAATTTCGACATCGTAAACTATCCCTTTCTGGACAGTAATATTCCAGTGGGACCTGCATATGGCGTATACATATCTCGCTTAGTAGCATTTGCTAGATCCTGTGTTAAATGTGACGATTTTAATCAACGTCACAAAACATTGTTACAGAAACTTATAAAACAGGGCTATTCCACCAAACGCCTCCACTCAAAGTTTCTCAAATTTGGCGATACATATCGCATGCTGATAAAAAAAATACGAACGTAGCGTGCAAGATCTATGGCGCTACGTTTCGTAACTTGTGTCTAATTCCGCTTAACCCGGGGCTAGGGGCCGTATGAACCCATGTACTTCAAGATCGTCATGGTACTCATATGGACAGTCACAATCAAAGCGTGACTGAGATACATCATTCTTTAGATAACGACTTTACAACGAATATTATGGATTAAGAATACTGATCAGCGATACGGATTTGATATTTTTGGAACATCATGATGTCTTGCCGGCATCATTGAAAACTGTTGACCGCTTTTCTCTTGCAGGAAACAAGCCTATGTTTATGTATACTATGATTGTCTTTTTGAATTTGGTGCTAATACAGTTATTTGGAATATGGAATAGGTCTTTGGATTATGGACGCGGATATTCTCTAATGGACGACGGCTGAATTATGGATGACGGACTAGACGCTTGTAATCTGAATAAGTCATATGAAGTCCTCATGAATGATGAAGGCTCAGCCTATCCCGTTTTACTTGTAGTTTTAGAAAATGGGCATGCTCATGATGCAGTCCAAAAAACGCGTCGGGATTGAGTTCCTTACGATCATCAATAACTCTGAATGTTTTAAACATAAAAAATACATACTGTCAAAATAAACAAGGAACAACATTTTACATGTGGATTGAAAAGGCAGAAACCCCCAGAACCAATAGGGAGAAGAAAACGAGTTTCGCTTGTGATATCTGTCTATACCTGTATACTCATATCACTCTACAAAAGTTTGTCAAAGTCAAAATGCACCAAAACACACCATTTTGCCAAATTTAGATATAAAAGCGCGATCAGGTGGTTCTCTTCGGGTACTCCGACTTCTAGCTTCTAGCTAGCGTGTCTAATTCCGCATAAGCCGGTGCTAGGGGTCGTGTGGATACTTCATAGTCTCCATATGAACATCCGCAATAAAAGCGCGGTTGAGATACTAGAGAGAGAGAGAATTAACGTTTAATGTCGCGTTCAGCAATATTTCAGCTATACAGCGACGATCAAGCAAAATTCTAAGAACTCAAGTCACTAACTTAGTAATCCAACGCATTAGAACATTCACACATTAAAACTTATGTAACAAACCGATTTCTCTCAAATAACCCAAGATGCAATCCTCTCTCACCCGACTAAAAAGATCTTCCAAAGTAGTCACTCGATAAAAATCATCTCTAACAATCTTAAATTCTATGCATTCGATGAGAATATGTTTCACCGTGAGATCATCATGGCATGGACCACACCTTGGGACTGGCTCTTTTTTTTTAGTAAATGTTCGTGAGTTAATCGTGTATGGCCGATTCTACATCGCTTGATCCAAACGTTTCTGGCTGTTCAGATGAGTATAGCCTACAATTTTTTTGAACTCATGAAGTTTGTTATTACTCACAGCATCCCATAAAGATTGAAACAGTCGTCTCACATAAGTACAGATAGAGGACCTGAAATCGCTATATGGGATTCCAACAGGATCAATCTCATCATCAAGGGCTGCCTTAGCCATCTTATCAGCCTCAGTATTACCTTTGATGCCAACGTGACTAGGCAACCAACAGAACACAATATCAATCTGTTTATCAAATCTACAGTCATGTAGTTGTAGAATACTCAACATAGTGGGATGAGTCGAAGTTCCACTTTTAATCGCTTGGAGGCATGAGAGTGAATCTGAGAATGTGACATATTTTTTTCCTTTTAGTGAACCCAATACCTTCTAAAGCCAATAATATAGCTTTTGCTTCTGCAGTGAATATCGAGCTTTTACCTGGTAGTCGACAGGTTTAGATAAGGCTACGTCCAAGAATCCACCGTATTCTCGGGTCTGAATGTTAGGTGTCGACGAATGCTTTCCTGTAGAGTCATGTGGTTGATTTTTCGTCACCAGACGTCGTCAATTTTCCCACCTCTTGCATATCGCTCCTCCACCAACCAAACTGGCTGTCACCATATGAGTGAAATAACCTTAATTGTGACATTAGCCCAATAAAGAGACCATATACATGTGACAGGAAAGAATAAGATCCACTTCAGAAACCTTTCTAAGTTTTTACTTCAGCCATAAACAAGAAATCCGAAATCCATGTTGATGTCCAGAACATGACGTAAAGGCGACCATGCCAGACAGATACGGGAATATCATACCACATATTGGTACATGGCCAACAGATAGTCTTTATTATATGCAGATGCCATAACTAAAAAAACTGAACCCTTATTTCGTGGATTGGGTTGGTGACCTAACAGTACTAACTGAACTACATAATTTAACCCAGCGCATCAATTCCGAACCGTTATTAGTTATGTTCTGAAGATGGACTACGTCTAGGAATATGTTGAAATTATTTTAACAAATACTTGTGGATAAACAGGTCATTTTTGTTATACATTTTCCCTTGCAGGCTTTAAATTAAATTCAGTGACATTTTGACAAAAATAAGAGACAGTACACAAGCGCTCGTTAAAACATAAGCTTTCTTCACATTGTTGTCTTATTTGTAACATCCAAGGCAGTTTAGAAAGTAGAATATTATGAAATGTATTATGCCTAACTATGCCACGCACCTTATGTTCGTCTCAAATCGATGCAGTAATCTTTTGGTCCATTCAATGGATTATCCTTAATAGATCATAATGACAATGGGAAAACATGGGAAAACAATTCCACAGAACGATATATGAGACACAAATGTCCTTTCATCTGCGTATTAACTAACAAACTTAACGCATGCCAAATGACGATCTGTGAAATTTTTTAGGAAGAAGTAGTTGAAGGAAGAAGACAAAATTATTTCGTCTAAAACTTGCACATGGTCTGTAGAGAATCTACAGCTGTTATTTTCTTGTTATAAATGTGGCTTTTCCAGTTTACACAGATGATAATATTGAACACATACACTAATTTTCATTCTAAAATCATGGTAATGACCTACTGACCTATATAACATACGGGCTTTGACCAATCAAAATAAATCTTCCACCAACTGATAACCGATGCACATACCTTCATAATGAAACCTTACATGTAACATAAACAGTAGTAGAAGTGGAAATATGTTGTCATATGTTGCCCCTACCCCCTGATTTTCTAGTTTTTTGACAAGTTTCCTGATCCGATATAATTGCCTCTAGCACACTACATACCCATGTTTCAGACTGGCCACCCACCCTTGAAGGATGCATCTATGTCTGGTTTAACAAAAACTCACAATGAAAATTTCCTTACCGTAGGTTGAGGTTCGTCCTAAAATAAGCCCTTTTTCTGTTATGGAAGAAGGACTAGAAGAATTCAGCATTCAGCACTATTATTTGAAAGACAGGGCTTTTGAAGAAGATGTTAATATCACGGTATATTGCTGAGAGAAACAGACAAAATTATGCTATAAGTAAGCAATGACAAGATATCAAGATAGAGCTCAGAATAATACTGAAACGCTGAAATCGATAAGTGATTAAAGGAGGGGCAAAACAGCACCATTCTCTCATTACTAGAATACTGATCAGCGATACGGATTTTATATTTTTGGAACATCATGATGTCTTGTCGGCATCATTGAAAACTGTTGACCGCTCCTCTCTTGCAAGAAACTAGCCTATGTTTATGTATACTATGATTGTCTTTTTTGAATTTGGTGCTAATACTGTTATATGGATATGGAATAGGTCTTTGGATTATGGACGCGGATATTCTTTAATGGACGACGGCTGAATTATGAATGACGGATTAGACGCTTGTATACAATATATCAAAATATCATTCTAAGGAGCTCAGTTTTAATTTGAGGAAAATACTTTAGACAGGGGTGTGAAAATTAAAACATTCATTTCTCGCCTTTTGTTATCTATACCGATAAAAGTCTATTGACCTCCATGCATTTGTTATTGCGCTGGTTTAAGATGAAAAATTGTTCTCTTGGAAAACATATATTCAGCCTCTTGTTTTATACATACTGTAGCAAAAATCCGTGTCTAAAATGCATAGTTGATCAATTTTCTTCACTTACTCTATTCAACCCTATCTGACCTGGACTTATGGGGATCTATCCTGGACTGGGAGACATTTCGACCCCCTAATTATTTTTCTTACCACTTGAGCTAGAGGGCTGAAACTTCCCATATTATTCTCTTGGGTATATAAAAAATCCAAGAAGGCCGCTTTGATGACGTCACAGTGACGTCATTTAAAAAGGCATTGTTTGGTCGATTTTTAGGTCAGGTATTTCGAATTTTTTATTTATGTAATTTCTCGACAAAAACTGCATGATAAACTAGTAAATATTATTCTGATGTGAAATAAAATAGTTTCTGTCCACTTTTCCTCGTGGAAATGCAGACATTTTGAAGAAAAATGACGAAACCATCACTTTTTTGGTAACCTACGTGACCGCCAGCTTGAATTTACCCATGGTACCACAGAACGTTTGGTAATGGGGGAGCCACAATGGGTTCCCAAGCCTGGTAGGGTGTACTCGACTACGCTAAAAATCATTAAAAAAACGAATCGCATCTGCAGGAAGAAAAAATATATATCTGTTCAATCATAACGTCATGGAGAGACAGATGTTATTGGGTGTACACAGCTGCGCTAAGCTTGAGAGGGGATCAGTCGGAGCGCTTAATGCAAAAATACTCAGCCACTGTCATTCCCAGATAGATATATATTTGTTTATGAACGTCTCGTCACATCTAACACCTGATAAAGTCAATACAAATGATAAAACAGTTATAAGTACCACTCTAAATACAGTTATGAGAGACAGATATATGTAGGTACAACATTACATAAAAATGAGTTTGCATCATTGCATCATTGCATCATGTCTGCATCCACAAAGTGACTCCAATCGTTTTTTTCTGAAAACATTTTTTACCCGGAATACCCAGTTATTATTCTTTTTATCCGCTAGCATCATATATCTCAATAAAACTTCTTGTTTAGCCGGGGAGCATCCATATTTATCGTTTTGCTGCAAAAAAAAGCCCAATACTACCCAACTGTCTTGCATATTTGATCAATTTTCATACTGTATTACAAAATTTTATTTGAAAACCACCCAAATATGCTAAAAATCACATCTGCTGGGTGAAGCAACCTGGTGGTTCTCAGACCATATCTCCATAAACACATGCGTTTGGAGCATATTTTCCAACACCGAGAAAAAACCCCATCCCACCTATATACTCTTTTCCAGTACACGACCAAGTCGGAGTATCCTCATAATCCAGTCAGTAATCACAGCTGTTCTTGGCCACATGGGTCAAGCTGTAATAATGACATCGATATAGTCATTTGAGCTATCATATTGTTACCTAAGTATGCTCTATAGTTCCTCAGCTGTTTTTCAATCGCTTCAAGTCGAGATTCTGAAGAGGAAGTGATATTGAGATGGATGGATATCTCAATGTTGGATTGTCCAGATTTAGGCTATTGTAATGATTGATGATATAGGAAAGTTAACTGACAAGGATGTGGGTACATGTATATATTACAATACTCATGCACCTGCACTTGACTTGATTTCTTTGCCGATACATTATCAATCCTGATTGATTGCGCCCCTTTGTTTTTAAATAATACTCGCTCTTATGTATCCATTTCTTGAAAACTTAATGCCCTTAAGTTCCACGCGAAGTCATAAGAGACTTAAGAAACATCGGTTTCTTGATAAAAGTATCTTCACTCCCACTTGTCGCACGACTCTATGGCCTAAACCACTGTGCTTTAGGCGAGCTACAAGAAAATATCATCAGTATGAAGAAAATCAGTTGTTACCATTTATTGTGGCAGCTTTGCATCGATAGATTGGTTCTGATGACCCTGTACAAGCTATATGGAGAAAGATAATACACTGTACAAATTGTACTGTAGGGGCAAGATATGTCAATCAAGGATTACCAATTAGTTCAATATAGACTAATCAATGCCAAAGCTAAGTATAACTACAAACTTTGTTAGTACATCTAACAAAAAAAGCGGCAGTGATCGGATATTTTAAGTGCCGAATGACTTATTAATAATGAATTAACTGCTTTGGTCAGTTGAATGTTATCCAAACAGGAAAATTTGTCCAATTACTACAATATTATATGAAAGACAGAGAGATTGGAGAAGTTATTAATATCACAATATATTACTGATAGAAACACAGAACATTGTGTTTTTAATTAGGGATGTCAAGATAGTAAGATATAGTTTGGAACAATATTGAAACGCTGAAACAAACAGGTGGTTAATAAGGAGGGACAAAACTCGCCATTTTCATCTTATTACTCCGTTTTAGTATTCAACATTACATTCTTCTTCTGGTGGAAAAATAAATGTAACATTTTTATCATAAGTAGCACAGTTTTAAATTTGAAAAAAAATAGACAGTCTAACTTAAATATTTTTCGTTACTACAAGACCGAGTAGTATCCCATAATCCAGTCAGATATCACAGCTGTTTTTGGTCACTGGGGTAATATGACTGTAGTTATAATGACATCGATGTATCCAATTTTTACAGAAGTATACTTAGCTGTGTCTTGAAGTTCAGATTCTGAAGAGGAAGTGACATTGAGAGGGATACCCGAGAGGAATTGTCCCGATCATTGTAATGATTGATGACATAGCAAAGTTAACTCCCACAGATGTGTTTATGTTACAAATACTCCAACTATACTCGAGCTGATTTCTTTGCGGATACAATATAAATGCTGATTAATTGCGCGCGCTCATGGCTTTGAAAATTTCTCCGTTATCATATATCCGTTTCTTGTAAAGTTACTGTCACATTTCCACGAGAAAGCTACAAGGAGGAAAACTAAGAAATGTTGGATTATTGTTAAAACAAAGTCCACTCCCACTTGTCTCACGGGCTTATGACTTGAACCGCTAAGCTTTAGGCGAGCTACTAGAGAATGTGATTAGTATGAAGAAAACCAGTTTGTTATGTTTACCATTTAATGTGTCAGTCCTTTATCGATAAAGAGGTACATGAGAGGTTGTCGAAGCTACGGAGAAAGATATTATTTTGTACAAATTATAGGGCGCAAAATATATCAATCAAGGCTGAAAACTTAGTTTGAATAAGGACTAATCATTGTGAAAGCTAAGTTTAATGACACCCATTGTGAGTACATGTAACAGAACAGCATCAGTTGTGGGCGAAAGGGCAGTGTAATTAAATTAACAATGAATTAATTGCCTTGGCCAGATGAATGTCATGCGAACAGAAAGAATAGACCGAGTAGTACAATATTATTTTGAAGGACATTAGGAAGATATTAGTATCACAGTATATTACTGAGAGAAACATAGATCATTTTGTTATAAATAAGTGATGACAAGAGAGGAACATAAGAGTTCAGAACAACAATACATCCTTCTTCTGATGTAAAAATTAATTCAAAATTTCTATTCACCTTTAAACTAAAGAAAAATTTAGACAGAGGTGTGAGAATTAAAACATTGATTGCTCTTTTGGGGGGTTTCCTGTACCGGTAATATAAATATTGACATCCATGGGTTATTGCGCTGGTTTTATATGAAAAACTTTCTTGGAAATACATATTGATATAGATATAACCTCTTGTTTTATACACAGTACGGTCAAAATCCGTGTCTCAGATGTATGACTTTTTTATGCCCTGCAATTTTCGTCATTTATTCTGTTTCAAGATTTGATTAGAAACCTACTTAACTATGCGAAAACTCACATTAAAACGTATCACATCCACCGGAAGCCGGAAAATTATCTTATCTGAACTGGTACCATGACAGCTGTAGAGAGATCGATGTTAGTGGGTATACAAAAGTGCCCTCAATGGGGTTGAGAAGGACCCAGCATCCTTAATACAGTACTAGTCGCCCACTATCCTTCTCATGTCCCACTTATGCTCTTCGTTAGTACAGGATCAAATCTGAATATTCCTATAATCCAGTCAGTAATCACAGCTGTTCTTGGTCACATGGGTCAAGCTGTAATAATGCCATCGATGTAATTATTTGATCTATTCAATTGTCACCTAAGTATGCTCTTTACTTCCTCAACTGTCCTTCAATCGCTCGAAGCTCAGATGTTAAAGAGAGAGTGACATCGAGAGAGTTATCTCAATGTTAAATTGTCTAGATATAGACCATTGTAATGATTGATGATATAGGAGTGTTAACTCCCAGTGATGTGGGTGAATGCTACAAATACTCCACCTACTGTACAGTTAAGTTGATTTGTTTTCTGCCGATACATTCTCAATCCTGATTGATTGCACGCATTGGTTTTGAAAAAAACCCTGCTCTTATGTACACATTTCTTGTAAACTTAATGTCACATTCCAAGCGAAAGTCACAAGCAGTGGGACATTAGAAAACATTGGCTTCTTTTCAAAAGAAACTTCACTCCCATAACTGAAACTCTTGTCTCACGACCCTATGGCTTAGACAGCTGTGCCCTAGGTGAGATACTAGGAATCAGTGTGAAGAAAACCAGTTGTTTACGTTAACCATTTAATGTTTCAGATTTGCATCCAACTTTATCAGGCTATATCCGCATTTATTCAACAGATTTGTGTTAATACCAGTAGGAACCTAACGATAACAAGAATTAGTAATATCAGCAAACTGTTGCGATATCCTCGAATTGAACGGTCAAAATAAACCTTGAATTCCATGGATTTGTCATCACGCGATTCAATCCATGAGAAGTAGCGTTGACAGTAAGTGACAAAACCCTTTCTATCCCAAGTAATGAAATACCTGCTAAAAAAATCTACAACCTGTGAAATAAAGAAAAACATCAGGATAAATATGATTTATTCTTTAATTTCGGGCTGCTGGGTTACAGTCTTTAGTATGTAGCCAAATGGCAACATTGGGATAAAATTAACAATTTTTAAATAAAACTGAACACGTTGTTACCATAGCTATAAAATTTAAAAAAAAAGTAATAAGCAGACTGTTAAGCTAAATCCCTAAACATAATTTATCCTGTGACTGAATAAAACAGTATGGCCCGACGTCTTACTGATGTTGTTGGATTAACCCAATGATGCCATTTGTCACATAGAAAAAGTCGCAACTATTATCCAATGTTGCCAATTGGCGACAAACTTCTAACTATTGTACATTTTAAATTACACTGCCCAAGAGTCATTTGATTGAATCGACATAGTAGCCCATATTCTCGCATCATGTTTTCACAAGCCAAAGTAATAATTTGAATGAATGAATCCGAAGTGATGTTAATCATTGCTGTACTAAGGCATGACACTGAGCTCATTGTACATGCTCATTATTGTAGGCATATTATTGTTCGATAATAATTGTTTGATGAAGCATTGTATGAATTTATTCAAAATGATGAGATTTATTTCTTTTGTTCAAAGGATCAAATTTAATATAAAAATGATTGGGCCATCTGTTTCCGATCTATCAAAACTGTGAGAAGATTATAATTTATCAGAATGATCACAATTGCTCAAGTAACATTAGATTGAATCGACATAGTATTCCAATCATTATTCCAGCATCATGTTTTCACAAGCCAAATTAATGATTTGAGTAAATGAATCCCAAGTTAATAATAATCATTACTGTATTGATACGTGATGCTGGGTTCATTGTACATGCTCATTATTGTAAGCATATTATATTGTTTGAAGTATTATTGGGTATAAATTTATTCAAATCAATGAGATTATTTCATGTGGTAAAATGATCAAATTTAATGTCAAAATGATTGGGCCATCTAATTGTCGCAAGCACCCCTGCATTTTACTGAATTATCATAACATATGAGTGCTTTAATATAGATCACTGAATTGTTAGATCCTACTATAAATATACGACAACCTAGGAAAAAATAATTATATTTTATTTAGTGTCTATGACATACAAGGTCATACTGAGAATTGTTAGGTGGAATTATCAATGAAGTATGGTAGAATTTTCACTGAAGTATATAGTACAAATGAGATTTCCAGTACCGGTATTAATGGTTTCACAAGCCACAATAATTTGTCTTATCCAATTGATTGTAATAATTAAATGTTCGAGTTTATTGTTATGTGCTCATTGTTGTGTGCATATATGTATACTGTTCTAGGTTCTGTTCCCCTGGGATGGGATTTTTCAAGGTTGATATATCGTTCGATTGTTTTTTCTTGTTGAATTGTAGTTCAGGAAAATTTTGTCATTCATAACGTGAAAGGGCTTAATGATCATGATAAAAGACGTTAACTTTTTCTTTTTCTGAAATCTAGGGCAGTTGATGTTATCCTTTTGCAAGAAACACATAGTACTAAAGACTCTGAATTAATCTGGTCTAACCAGTGGCGCATAGGGGATGTTTTGTACTCTCATGGGGATACCAGAAGTAAAGGTACAGCTATTTTGTTCTGTAGACCAATAGAGGTCGATCCATTTTGTATAGATGAAAATGGAAATTTGGTCTTGCTACGAGAGGTAGACAAAGAAGTAACATATATTTTCTTTTGAAAGTGTACGCTCCCAATAAATTATTCCACTGGCAGCTAAGCATGTTTTCACAATATCACACTGTTACTTGAGAATCACCAAATTAATCAAAACCACAATATTGGTGGAGGTTTCATTACTGTTTTCAATCCTGATTTGGGTCGCATTGGTACCTCTGCGCACAGAGTGTCAACTAATCTCTTACAGCTGATACAGCAATTCAATCTGGTGGATGTATGGAGAGAGAAACACACTCACTAAACTATCTACATGGTCTAATGGTGTGTCAAAATCTAAGATAGACTTTTGGCTACTCTCTTTAAACTTACTGGGAAAGTCCATTCTTCTGATATTAACAGAAGCATTAAATCTGATCATAAGTATTTGTCATTAACTCTAAATTGTAACAAGCCTAACTTTAAGAAATTCAATAGGAGATGACGTATATGTTACTAAAATCCAGAATTTAATTCTTGAAATACAACAAGGCACAGAATGGACAAATCCGACACAGAAATGGGAATGGCTTAAATACAACGAATACTATAAGTTATACCAGTGTCTTGCGTTGGTATACAGGCTGATATTTCGTCGAGAAGATAAATATTTTCACGAGCCCGAAGGGCGAGTGAAAATATTTATCTTCGAGACGAAATATCAGCCTGTATACCAACGCAAGACACTGGTATAACGAATTTATCACATTGAAGAGCTATTTTTCTGGTTGGTTTAACATATATCACCAACTCAAAAGAAAAACAGGCATAACTCAACGTTGAACAACGACAACGTAAGACATCGTGAGTCGGACAGGCAGCTTCGATCTCTTTTCGATCTGTTCCGCGATGAACAATAAACTGGATGAAATACTTAGCTGACATTCTGACGTTCCTGTTTATGTGGCATATAAAGCTTTGGATGATAATTTATTTCTTATCTTCATCCGCAAATACACAATTTGCCTCGCACAACTTGTTCCAGTAGCGGAACTCGCCTATACAAACTCGCGCAGACAAATTCGCCTGAAACAGGCTTTGCCTGCAGGTGTTGCACGCGCGTCCTTGACTGCGTTGGTATATGGGCACGCGCGTCCTTCACAGCATTGGTATACGAGAATTCTGAATTGGTATACCAACGGTGGATAACGAATACGGTCTAATGCACTATGGTAATTAACCAATCAAAACCCTACAATTTACTCTGAAATGTGATAAAATTGTTTACTATAATAGAATATGGTAAACAGAAAAAACCCCAGAAAGAAATAAACAGAAAAAAGATCTTATAAAGGAGGTGACAATCTTGGATAGACCGCTTTCCAGCACAGAAACACCAGATCTTTTAAAACGCTATCATGTCACTAAATTGAAGTTAGAAACCATATATGAAGACAATGCTAAAGGAGCTAAAATCTAAGTGCAACTGGTTGGCGAAGGGCGAAAAAAGCAATAAATATTTTTATGATCAAGAAAGGAGAAAACCAAGCAAGAAATTGATAACTGAACTTTACAATGAAGATGGCTCTGTCAATGCAGACCATAAGTTCATTATGAAAAAGCTTGAAACATATTTTGAAAATATGTATGCTTCCGAGATTGATGTAAATGACTTTGAAGATATGGAACATTTCTTCAAAACAGATGATAGTAGTAGGGAGCAAGCAAAAAAAGGCCGTATTGACCTTTGTGCACTTAAACTTGTGGAGGTAACTCTTGCATCCGACAGGGGGCGCCACCAGCTCAAGAGACCAAAAACTACCACCAACACAGAAGAGTTTCAATGGGGAGGTACCTCTTGATGCATTTTTGTGATTTTTGGCAAATTCCGGGTTATCTTCCCTGATTCGAACATTTGCATATTAAATCTATACGGGAAATTGCCTGTATTGGGTATGGGGGTGGTCATTTTTTGGGGGTATTACTATGGGTTGTTTGGTCTTGTTTTATTCGTCTCGCCACGTAGAACACGATGGGAGCTTGAGAGGGGATCAATACAATAATACTCAACCACTGTCATTCCCAGATAGATATGTTTTTGTTTATGAACGTCTCGTCACATCTAACACCTGATAAAGTCAATACAAATGACAAAACAGTCATAAGTGCCACTCTAAATACAGTTATGAGACAGATATATGTATGTACAACATTACATAAAAATGAGTTACACATCAGATAGTTAGGAAATTTGTCTACGCTCTAAAATAAAAAAAGCAGACTTTGACAGCAACATGTGCCATTTGTGAGTGCTCGAATACAGAAGACCACTTTTCTTAATCAGAAATACCAGGAAAGCTTCTATCACATCCATATATGACCTGAGAATCTTTGTACAGCTCAAACATTAAATCGTCATAAGGAGGGCAGTCGTATGAAACATGCTCCCCATTTTCTATATTTGCAGGGGAAAGGAAACAAATACTAGACTCTTCCGACAATCCCTCATATGTAACCGTTTCAAATTTTATGGGGCAACGCCTAATCTAAATATTTTTCATATAATTTCGTTATAACATTATGACACATAATGTGTTTTGAAAAAGGTCTTCGTTCTTAATGTATTTCGAATTTGTCCCCTAATCGAGCCAACTCTTGTAACGGCTTTCTCCCTGTCTTTAATATAGATACATATAACACATTCCTTAATACACCTGGCCACATATTTCGGCGAATAGCCTATGTCTGCATCCAGAAAGTGACTCAAATCGTTTTTCTGAAAACATTTTTTACTCCGAATACCCAGTTATTACTCCTTTTATCCGCTAGCATCATATATCTCAATAAAACTTTCTTGTTTAGCCGAGAAGCATCCATATTTATCGTTTTGCTCCAAAAAAGTCCAATACTATCCCATTGTCTTGCATATTTTATCATTTTCTTCTATTACTGTATTACAAAATTTTATTTAAAACTCACTCAAATATGCTGAAAATCACATCCAAAAGAATCACATCTTCTGGATGAAGCAACCTGGTGGTTCTCAGACCATATCTCCACAAACACATGCGTTTGGAACATATTTTCCAACACCGAGAAAAAAAACATCCCACTTATATACTCTTTTCCAGTACACGACCACGTCGGAGTATCCTCATAATCCAGTCAGTAATCACAGCTGTTCTTGGCCACATGGGTCAAGCTGTAATAATGGCATCGATGTAGTCATTTGAGCTATCATATTGTTACCTAAGTATGCTCTATAGTTCCTGAGCTGTTTTTCAATCGCTCCAAGTCGAGATTCTGAAGAGAAAGTGATATTGAGATGGATGGATATCTCAATGTTGGATTGTCCAGATTTAGGCCATTGTAATGATTGATGATATAGGAAAGTTAACTGACAAGGATGTGGGTACATGTATATATTACAATACTCATGCACCCGCACTTGACTTGATTTCTTTGCCGATACATTATCAATCCTGATTGATTGCGCCCCTTTGTTTTTAAATAATACTCGCTCTTATGTATCCATTTCTTGAAAACTTAATGCCATTAAGTTCCACGCGAAGTCATAAGAGACTTCAGAAACATCGGTTTCTTGTTAAAAGTATCTTCACTCCCACTTGTCTCACGACTCTATGGCCTAAACCACTGTGCTTTAGGCGAGCTACAAGAAAATATCATCAGTATGAAGGAAATCAGTTGTTACCATTTATTGTGTCAGCTTTGCATCGATAGATTGGTTCTGATGACCCTGTACAAGCTATATGGAGAAAGATAATATACTGTACAAATTGTAGGGGCAAGATATGTCAATCAAGGATTAACAATTAGTCCAATATAGACTAATCAATGCCAAAGCTAAGTATGATAACTTTGTTGGTACATCTAACAAAAAAGCGGCAGTGATCAGATATTTTAAGTGCCGAATGGCTGTTATTAATAATGAATTAACTGCTTTGGCCAGTTGAATGTTATCCAAACAGGAAAATTTGTCCAAGTACTACAATATTATATGAAAGACAGAGATATTGGAGAAGTTATTAATATCACAATATATTGCTGATAGAAACACAGAACATTGTGTTTTTAATTAGGGATGACAAGATAGTAAGATATAGTTTGGAACAATATTGAAACGCTGAAACAAACAGTTGGTTAATAAGAAGGGGCAAAACTAGCCATTTTCATCTTATTACTCCGTTTTAGTATTCAACATTACATTGTTCTTCTGGTGGCAAAATAAATATAAAATTTCTGTCCTAAGTAGCACAGTTTTAAATTTGGAAAAAATTAGACAGATGTTGTCATGTCTAACTTATATTTTTCGCTAGTACAAGGCCGAGTAATATCCCTATAATCCAGTCAGATATCACAGCTGCTCTGGTCACAGGAGTAATATGACATTGATGTATACCATTTTTACAGAAGTATACCTAGCTGTCCCTTCAAGTTCAGATTCTGAAGAGGAAGCCACATTGAGAGGGATATCTGAACGTATAATAGTCCCGATAGTTGTAATGATTGATGACATAGCAAAGTTAACTTCCACAGATGTGTTTATGTTACAAATACACCAATTATACTCGAGCTGATTTCTTTGCGGATACAATGTAAATCCTGATTGATTGCGCGCGCCCCCTGAGTTTGAATTTTTTTTCCGTTCTTATATATCCGTTTCTTGTAAATCTAATGTCACATTTCCACGCAAAAGTTTCAAGCAGGGAGACGTAAGAAACGTTGGCTTCTTGTTAACAGAAAGTCCACTCCCATTTGTCTCACGATCCTATGACTTGAACCACTAAGCTTTATCATTTAATGTGTCAGTCTTCCAGCGATAAAGAGGTACATGAGAGGTTGTCGAAGTCATGGAGAAAGATAATATATTGCACAAATTGTATAGGGGGCAATATATATCAATCAAGAATGAACAATTAGTCGAAAAGACTATTCACGGCGAAAGCTAAGTATGATGACGCATATTGTGAGTAACAGAAATGCATCAGTGATGAGATAGTGGGCGAAAGGGCAGTGTAAAGGATGGATAACTGATAATAATAATGCATTAACTGCCTTGGTCAGATGAATGTGATGCAATCAGAATGAATAGACCAAGTATTACAATTTTATTTTGAAGGACAGAAGGTTTGAAGAAGGCTTCATTATCGCAGTATATTACTGATAGAAACAAACAACATTTTGTTATAAAGAAGCGAGGACAAAATCACAAGGATTTCTGAACACTATTGAAATGCGGGAAAAACATGTTGTTAAAGGAGGGAATTATTATACACTATTTTAACGTTCAACAATACATCCTTCGTCCGGTGTAAAAATAGATCCAAAATTTCTATTCCACGGAGCGCAGCTTTAAAGTAAATAAAAATTTACATAGAGGTGTGAAAATTAAAACATTGATTCCTCTGTTCAGATATCTGTACCGGTAATACACTACTGACATTGGGTTATTGCACTGGTTTTACAGGAAAAAACTGTTTTCTAGGAAATAGATGTTCAGTCTTTTCTTCTATAGTCAAAACCCATGTCTCATATGTATTACTTTTTATAACTGCATATTTGGTGAATTTTCTTCAGTTATTTTATTTCAAAATTTGATTTGAAAAATACTCTACTATGCGTTAAATCACATAAAACGAATCAAATCTGCGGGAAAGCTGTGGAGATATCGGTGTTACTAGGTGTACACCATGGCTGATTGGGGGAGCAGTATCCTTAATACAGTAGTAGTCGCCCACTATCATTCTCATCTGCCACTTATGTCCTTCGTTAGTACACGATCAAGTCCGAATATCCCTAAAAATCAGTCAGTAATCACAGCTGTTCTTGGTCACATGAGTCAAGCTGTAATAATGCCATCGATGTAGTTATTTGATGTATTCACTTGTTACCTAAGTATGCTCTTTACTTCCTCAACTGTCCTTCAATCGCTCGAAGCTCAGATTTTAAAGAGAGAGTGACATCGAGAGAAATATTTCAATGTTAAATTGTCTACATTGTAATGATTGATGATATAGGAGTGTTAACTCCCAGTGATGTGGGTGTATGCTACAAATACTCCACCTACAGTTAAGCTGAATTCTCTTCTTGCCGATACATTCTCAATCCTGATTGATTGCGCCCAATGATTTTGAAGAAAAAAATCCGCTCTTAGTTTCACATTTCTTGTAAACAATGTCAATGTACCCTAGATGAGGTACTAGGGAATAGAATCAGTGTGAAGAAAACCAGTTGTTTACGTTAACCATTTATTGTTTCAGATTTGCATCCAATTTTATCAGGCTTTTGACATTTGACATCCGTATTTATTCATCAGATTTATGTTAGTACCGGCAGAAACCTAACGATAACAAGAATTAGTAATATCATCAAACTATTGCGATATCGTCTGAACGGTCAAAGTAAGCCTTGAATTCCATGGATTTGTCAACAAGATACTGTCGATCGAATACGATCGAGGCGGCATCCCCTTCTCACGTTAAGTGAAGGAATCATTAATTATTTATGAAGAGAGTAAAAACGTAAAACTTAGGAAAAGCAATTTTAACATGGCTCCCAGGTGGTGCCACCAAATGCGAATTGGCACAAAAATATACCCAGAAGATAACTTGAGAGGAGGTACACACATACCAAATTTGGAAAGAATCCATCCAAGTTTTTAAAAGTTATTGTCCGGGGAAAAAAATTAAATTGCGCCCCAGATGGCGCAACCTATACGTGAATTGGAATGAAAAACTATGACAAGCGCGATATTGGGGCGAGGTACCCAAATACCAAATTTGAAAAGAATCGGTCCAAGTTTTTAAAAGTTATTGTCTGTAAACACTTTTAACTTAGCCTTCAGGTGGCGCCACTTATACACGAATCAACCCGAAAACCAATCTCAAGCCAGATTTTTAGGCAACGTACCCACACACCAAATTTGGAAAGAATCCATCCAAGTTTTTAAAAGTTATTGTCCGGGGAAAAAAATTAAATTGCGCCCCAGATGGCGCAACCTATACGTGAATTGGAATGAAAAACTATGACAAGCGCGATATTGGGGCGAGGTACCCAAATACCAAATTTGAAAAGAATCGGTCCAAGTTTTTAAAAGTTATTGTCTGTAAACACTTTTAACTTAGCCTTCAGGTGGCGCCACTTATACACGAATCAACCCGAAAACCAATCTCAAGCCAGATTTTTAGGCAACGTACCCACACACCAAATTTGGAAAGAATCCTTAAGGTTTTCGAAAGTTATTGTCTGAAAATTCAATTTCAACTTGGGCCCTAGGTGGCGCCACCTTTAGAAAAGGGATCCGCTTACCAAATTCGAAAACATGGGTCTGTGCAGGGTGGCAGAATTATATCAACATTGCAGACTACACACAACTTCCAACTTTCTGCCAAGATATAGTGAATACATGAACTCAAACACAATATATGAGGGTCGGGCGAGGGCTAGTTTTGGAGATAGAGGGTGGGGATCTGGGGGTGGGTACATGCTCTCTTTCAGGATAGTGGTACATGTAGGTGTGCTGACATGAAGGCCATAGAAGAGAGAGAGATAGATTTAAGGTTTAACGTCGCATTCAGCAATATTTCAGCTTATAGCGACGATCAAACAAAATTCTAAGTATTCAATTCAACAACTCGGTAAACTAATGCGTTAAAACAGGTACAAACATTACAATTTGTACAACAAACCAATCTCTCAAATAATCTAAAATACAATCCTCTTTTACTCGGCTAAAAAGATCTTTCAGCGTAGTTGCTCGATAAAAAGTATCTCTTACAATCTTAAAATCTATGCAGTCTATGAGAATATGTTTCACCGTGAGATATTCATGACATGGAATACACCTTGGGGCAGGCTCCTGTTTTAGTAAATATTCGTGGGTTAATCGTGTATGACGGACCCTACATCGTCTAATCATGGCCTGATCGAAACGTTTCTGACTGTTCAGATGTGTATAACCAACAGTTTTTTTGAACTCGTGAAGTTTGTTATTATCCATAGTATCCCATAAAGATTGAAACAGCTTTCTTACATAAGCGCAGATAGATGGTCTGAAATCGCTGTACGCTGTATAGAGCTTTCGTGCATTTGGCTTTTAAGCAGTTTATATGTGATTTGAATGTTAGTCGTTAGTCAAACAATATGCATTTGACCTCTTTTACCACTTTGATTTCAGTTCCGTCTAATGTAAGTTCTGGATCTTTGTGCTGGAAATTTTTTCTGCAAAAGTGTATACAATTTGTCTTAGATCTGGAGAATTTGAAACCATTTTCTAGACACCATTTTAGAAATACAAGCGTCTGGTCCGTCATTCATAACGTCCATTAGAGAATATCCGCGTCCATAATCCAAAGACCTATTTCATATTCCATATAACAGCATTAGCACCAAATCCAAAAAGAAAATCATAATATACATAAACATAGGCTTGTTTCCTGCAAGAGAGAAGCAGTCAACAGTTTTCAATGATGCCGACATAACATCATGATGTTCCAAAAATATCAAATCCGTATCGCTGATCGGTATTCTTAATCAATAATGAATTCTGTTCTCTCTATATTGTGTATACTTTTCCCACTACACGGTATGTTGAAATCGTCTACAAATATTGAACCATCAATTGATTTATTCAGAACTGCAGCCAAGCTGTTGATCTTGATACTAAACAGAGTAGTAGACAAAATACTGCATTGTGGGACACCCTGATCTTGATCAAAATGATCAGACATAGTTGTACTTAAACGAATTTGGAATTGTCTATCATTCAAAAAGTTGGAAATAAAAACGGGTAAACGGCCCATTAATCCCATATTTTGAAGATCTTTCAGAATCCCGTATTTCCTTGTAGTATCATAGGCTTTTTCTAAATCAAAAAAGATAGAAACTACATGTTCATTTTTAGCGAAAGCATTCTTCTCGTTCTCATTCTCATTAAAAATATCTATGTGATATTTGGCAACACAATATATCAGCAGCATATAGGTATTCCAATGGGTACTATTTGTGCACCCCTGTTGGCTGACCTGTATCTGTTCTCTTATGAATATGGCTATATGCAGGCGCTTCAAAAAACGATCCATTCAAAGCCCGTTCCTTCTCATTCATCAAACGCTATATAGACGATCTTCTCGCTGTGGATAATCGCTATATAAATGACGCAGTGAAGGATATATATATCCACCTTCACTGGATTTGAAGGAAACTACAGATAGCCCTACAGGCACATCATATTTAGATCTATATTTCTATAAAAATGAAGCGAGCATTCTCTCTCGTCGACTTTATGACAAAAGAGATTACAATTTCGACATCGTAAACTATCCCTTTCTGGACAGTAATATTGCAGTGGGACCTGCATATGGCGTATACATATCTCGCTTAGTAGCATTTGCTAGATCCTGTGTTAAATGTGACGACTTTAATCAACGTCACAAAACATGTTGCAGAAACTTATAAAACAGGTCTATTCCACCAAGCGCCTCCACTCAAAGTTTCTCAAATTTGGCGATACATATCGCATGCTGATAGCAAAATACGAACATAGCGTGCAAGGTCTATGGCGCTACGTTTCGTAACTTGTGTCTAATTCCGCTTAACCCGGGGCTAGGGGCCGTATGAACCCATGTACTTGAAGATCCTCATGGTACTCATATGAACAGTCACAATCAAAGCGTGACTGAGATACATCATTCTCTAGATGACGACTTTACAACGAATATTATGGATTAAGAATACTGATCAGCGATACGGATTTGATATTTTTTGGAACATCATGATGTCATGCTGGCGTCATTGAAAACTGTTGACCGCTTCTCTCTCGCAGGAAACAAGCCTATGTTTATGTATACTATGATTGTCTTTTTGAATTTGGTGCTAATACTGTTGTATGGAATATGTAATAGGTCTTTGGATTATGGACGCGGATATTCTTTAATGGACGACGGCTGGATTATGAATGACGGACTAGACGCTTGTAATTCTTGACATATGAATCTAATATGAGTAAATGATCAATGGTACCTATATTTTACGGGAACCAACTGAAGTTTCTTTTCAGTTTCCAAGTACCAAACAAGGCGATCATTTATCATGCGTTCCATTGTTTTGCAGACACAGCTAGTCAGTGAAATCGGACGATAATTTCCACGTATAGAATTTTAGTGTCCTATCAGTTGATTACGTGAAGGTGATAGACAACGGGGATGTTCTCTATATAACCCTGGTTTCCGTAAGTTCGTCTTCAGTCAAAGCCAAAGAACTACAAGACAACTCGTTGTGATGATAGAGGTTGATGTTGTATTACTTCTGCATCATAACATAGACATTGGTACAGCAAATCAAAGATATCCTGAAAACGTCCGTACAGATTGAAGCCAAGATGTTATTGCTCGAATCATTGTGAAATTACATTGAATTTTATACAGTAAAACAAATAAGTACTTGAACCAGAGGCTGGTACAAAACCCTTAACTCCAGGATTGTAACAATTAATTAGGGACCTGCCGGAATAAATACTTGCCACTGTTAATTAAACACAGCTGTGGCCTGACCTGGTCACTTTAATACCGTACCATATTCATGTAGGCTCTAGCTTACATACTAACAGAAGACCTTTATCAATTTCTCATTTCTACAATATACAATGTAAATCGAGTTATATTTAGAGTACCAATTAAATCTCAAGTGCCATCCTCTTGCTTGATATCATTCGTTTTAACTTATGATGTGAAGCCAGGCCTGCTATAATTGACCTGATGTGTCAAATCCACATCTCTAGCCTGTATCGTTATCAACACAAGTGTATACCCCGGTTTAGACTTCCTGGCTTCCGCTTAATTAGCAGAGATATGCTCTGAGATGTATAATCGCTCGAACTGACATTTTAACCGAACTGATTAAGGTAAATGTGAAATATATGATCAAAATATCTTCATTATCTCATTCCATATTTTACATACCTCCGTTACCACAAGTTAATTGTTCTCCCAACAACAATTAACTCATATATATCCATCAATATATAGCAAATATCATATGGTATCGTGCAGGAAAAATGACTTATAATAGATCGGTTACAATTTAAAAATCAAAAACAGATACCAAAGAATAAAAATGAAAAGATTAATTGACATGTTCCAAATGTTATAATAGCAAAACAAACAAAAGCAAAATTATCAAATCATGAATCAAAACTAGATTAAAATAAGTCATTAAAAGGATGGTCAGGGAAATATGAAACCAAGTAAATGTCTTTAAGGCGTGCACTCCTTTAACATTCACTTGAAATTTCACATACCTTCCCTACCGGAAGTTAAATGTCCATTCTGCAGAATGGCATTCAACTCAGTTTTCCAATATAATGTCAACCGCAGGTTGGGGAAAATCAAATCCACAGGCCGGCCGGACCTGGGACAAAACCGCCATAGGCGTGTTAACACCAGATGATACAGAAGTTTGCTCTAGAGTCTTCGAAAAACAATCAAAACAAGAAATACAAGAAAAGTTACACAACTTGAAACGTTTCATAATACGAAAAACAACAAATAACAGTATGCATACAAACAAAATTGAACCAAAAACGTACGTCAAAATCTCGGAAAACGACACAGTGGACCCGTATTCTAACTCCACTGGTCGTAACGGCTTAAGGGGCACATATTTCACCTTACGAAGGTCATGCCAGGGTGTAAGTTTTAGCGAGGTTAGTATGTTAGACTCATTCAGAATGGTAGGTATGTCGACAGGTGGTAAAGAAACGACAGTTGCTAGCAAAGAAACCATGTGAGTCATCACTTTCACCTGACTTAACTTCCAATCCATACCACTAAAAGTACAATTATTAGGACTTAGCAAATAGAGTCCTGCACCTAGAGTGTGTGTCATCGTAGGAACACCGTCACAATGTTCTTGAATATTTTCTCCAAATGTCTGCACAATAAATTCACCTGGGGCAAGTTCAAATATCTTACTGGTTGTATCGTTAGTTTGACTCAACTGAACCAGACATAGATCACTAGTGACATTTGATAAGATACTCACAATACAAGGTATATGCTGTGACGCCATCATGGCGTTGCCATAACAAACCTTCGGTGTACGTCCCATACACCGTGCAGGGTGGAAGTACCAACCTGTCCGCGTATTTAACCCAATATGTTCCGCGGATAACATGACTTTCATTAACTGACCGGGGGCACGTAAGGGCATAGCCCATGACCTTATGTTATATTCGACATAGGCACCATTGTCAACAAGTGGGAGAGTGGCCACGTAATGCAGAGAATCGACACCATCATGTAGCCACAGCGATTGCACAAGTACATGTTGATAATACCACATGTATGGTTCAATAAGTTGAACTCCTATTGGTAACAGGTCTTGTACTTTTCGCAATTCCAATGATGGAAATAATTCCTGTCAGTCTACCCAATTCCACGGAGGCGTACTGTCGTTGGTATTGTAAACGGGCTTCATTGTACGTTTGCATAGTTAATTCCATGGCATCCAAGATATGGTTAAACTTTAATACGAGGAGAATACGTCGCCACATCTGTACCTGCGACGCTCTAACTGACTGAGTGAAATCATTTAGATATTGCGTAACGTTAATCATAGCATTTGAAAGTTGATTAATTCGATCGCGATTAAGTGCAATCTCATCAAAGGCGTGATGTACTCCAGACGCAAGTTCATTTGCAAAATGAGCTATGCCATGGGCGGCCGTTAACGTGGTTTGTACCAGTTCTCTTAACTTATTAACATCCCGGGTCGTTGCTATGCCAAACAAGGCGGATCCAATTTCACCCACCACATTTAGAAACGCCCTTCGAAATCGACGGGGAGATATACGGTCGATATCAGCTTGTTCGATCTGAACCGCAAGATGCTGGAATCGATGCAACCAAGGTAACATGTCGGAACGTTCAATATACTGGTGATCAAACGAGACGTTAACCATACGATAAAGTTCTTGGACATGTGCACGAAAATTCTCAGGGAATACCGGTGGCGTAATAGTCACAACAACTGTCCACTCAGCCTTGACCAAACTAATAGGGACCTGTCCAGTAACAAAGATGCCATTCCGCAGTGGGGTTATAGCAGTCCATCCCAATGGGACCGTAATAGCCAAAACATATACTACGAGCAACATGATCCCTGTCATAGCCACTGGTATCGAAAAGTGTACGTACGGCGATGTTTATTTCTGATTATAGGAGAACTCAAGGCTGGAGGTTTGCGCTTGCGCAAATAATAACCATGCGGTGAGTCGTCCATTTCATTCGAGGAGTCTGGCTCATTGGGGGTCTCCTCGTCCATATCAGACGACGTGTCATCCGCATTAGGCGGATCTTCTACATCAGGCACTTGACTTTCATTATTAATTGCCATATCATCGGGAATTTCAAGTGTATTAGGAGACTGACTGGTAGATTCATCATTCGGAGAAGGGGAGGAGTTTGACAACTGCCTATCATGCGACGTGGGCGTCTCAACTTGCTCGGGAGCTACGTTAAACTGGCGTTCTGCTCTGTTCAGACTCTGCCGCGTACCTATCTCAGGGTTACGACGGGGGCGTGGCTGAACATTATCCCAAACAAACTGAGGATCGACAACTCGAAGCTTAGAGACATTAACTACTCTAGTTTTTCCTGACCTCTGGTGTCGAATATGGGCTACCGGTCCGTTAATCTTAAATATTTCATACTGTGGATCACACTGAGCTGTCAGTTTGATTCGCTCATCTGCATGAACAACCACAGAGTCGCCCACCTTGAACACGCCCTCCCGTGCTCGGTGATTAATTTGTTCACGATGGTACAATCGTGATTTTTCAGTCGCATCACGTGCTTTGTGAAGTGCATTGCTCACATGACTTAAACGGTCACTAAGATCTTGTGAAGCATCTACAGGTAGGGAGAATGGTAAACGTGCACGACGCCCATACGTTAAATAAAAGGGCGTGTACGTAGTTGTGGCATGTCTTGTGTTGCGATAAGCTAACAAGGCTGAACTGAGTTCACTTTCCCAATGTCGAGACTGATTATTGACCAACTTCTGGAGAATTTCCTTAAGGGTTCGATTGAAACGTTCAGTTTTGCCGTTAGTTTGAGGATGATACGGGGTCGTGCGCCTGTGATCTATTCCTAGCAACTTGAATTTTTCTCTCAACTCATTAGAATTGAATTCCTTTCCCAGATCGGTAATCACGATCTCTGGAATTCCATGTCTAGAACAGTATTCTTCCAGAAATTTATCCTCCACATTTTCAGCTGTTTTCGAACGTATAGGAAAATCTTCCGCCCAAGCTGAATAATGATCTACTATCGTCAAGATGTAGGAATGGCCTTTATTTGATCGAGTCAGTGGACCGATCAAATCCATACCAACAATCTGACCTGGATATTTTGGCATGGGCATTTCGGTGTACTTTGGGCGACTACGCACCCGTCTATTTACCTGACAAGTTGCACAACGGTCCAACATACGCATAATGTCTTTGCGCATGCCCTTCCAAACGAATGCATCTCGGACTAGACCTAAGGTCTTATAGAGTCCTTGGTGACCTGCGCGAAGGTGTGCTTGCTCCATTACCTGGTTACGAAACCTGGTCGGCAAGATCACACGGGGATATTCAGCATCAGCTGCCGAGGGACATCTCGTGGAATATACTATTTCATTGTGCACCATATGTTCCTCTGATGGAACAGTAAATAGAGTGGGGAACTCCCGTTTTTGTTCCTGGCGAAGTGTCACCATATACCGATATTGGCACGTACGGTAGGACACCCTCAGGTACCTCAGGTATAATGTAATCATTAGTATCAAATGTTGCAACTTCATAAGGTGTTCGAATTCTTGAAAGCATGTCTGCTCGGACATTCTTGCTTCCTTTGATGTATTCAATCTTACACCCATACTCAGCTATCAAAACTGCCCATCGTTGAACTTTGGTGTTCCTAACTTCACCAAGAAAGAGACTTTTCGACGGTTTATGATCAGTGTAAACAACAAATTCTGCTCCATAGAGGTATGGCCTTAGCTTTTTCAATGCATAGACTACAGAATATCCTTCTTTTTCTATGACAGGCCAATTCAACTGGCTATCTTTTAAGGTGGCCGACACATACTGTATGACCCGGTCAACACCTTGCTCATCTTCTTGCACTAAAATTGCACCTACTGCATAGTTGGATGCATCAGTAAACAATTTGTATGGCTTCTGTGGGTTTGGATAAGCTAGTACACTATCACTGCATAAGAGGCGTTTCACCTCATCAAATGCATTCTGCTGGGGCTGACCCCATTTGAACCTCACATGCTTCCGTGTCAAGGACACGAGAGGCTCTACCAGGTTAGCATAGTTGGGGACACATGCACGATAATATCCTGACATGCCAAGAATAGAACGTACTTCCTCTACAGAAGTGGGAGGGAACATGTCACGGATAGCTTGAATTTTCTGATCTTGTGGGAAATACCAT
>JAVTVY010016394.1:0-66492 GCA_036873755.1 Hanleya hanleyi
TTTAGTATTCAGATCATAGACGTCGTCTATCCATCTACCAATGACTCCCCCTTTGGATTTGAGAGAAAATCCGAGAGCGGGAATTATTCTGGATGCTAGAACTTGGGTCGGTGTTTCCGTTTGGTTTAAATGATAATGTCAGTGGGTTCGGCAATGCTACAAACCGCCGTTCAAATATATCCAACATTACCGAACTATTTAAACCCCATCAATGGAGACAACGCAGCCATGGTTGGCGAAAGTTTAATAGTTCGATGATTCACGATCATATCACTTTAAATTACTTAATGGGTTTAACTAACGCACCCAATAGTATACATAGCTTACGTACAGTTCTGTATGCGTTACCTCTGAGAGCTTTAAATCAAATAGCCAGAGATATACAGCAATCTGCGTCTTCAGGAAATATAATACCATCCAAAATCAGTAAAGTATGTCAAGATATAGCGTATTTTCGGCTGTATCGTCCAGTGAACATAATCGAAACATCTCAAGATCGGCTTTTCTTGAAGCTCAACTACTTAGATAAAGGACTGGACATCATTAATTTACCTCGAATCCTGAATGATCCAGAGGTACGCAACGCTGTACCAAACTATTTCAAGTTCACAAAACCTCCTTGCATTTCATATAAGTATACTAAATCTATAGCCACCAAAATATTCAATTACTCCAATGCTGTCAAGGAGTTTGACTGGAACTTATACACGTCGGGAGGCTATAGTTGTGATTGTGAATTGTCGAACTTTATCTATACACCATGCAAACATATTGTGACCGGTGACCTTGATGTGGTGAGTGATAAGGATCTGAAATTACTCCTGATGAAAGGACCTAAATATAGAGAGCCAAGAAGAATAAATCTGAAGGCAGACCAGAAGATAGTCCTGACTGCATTAGAACAGTACGTTATTGATTGGTCTAAGCGAGAAAAAGTTGAACCTACAGTACTCGCTGATTGGCTGGACATCACCAAGAGCAAGGTCGTTGAAACAATCCGCCATATTGACAGAAGTACTCTTCCCCAAGCAAAACAAATACTGAGAAACCTCAATTCGCAAGAAGTTCTAGCAAATTTCCAGAGTAAATTCGTCATAGTCCCAGCAGACAAAGCTCCGAATAATATAATATTCATATGTAAATATTACTATTACCAGGTGCTGGTTAAAGAATTGAATGTAGACATATCTTTATCAAATACATCTACTTACTCCCAAACTGCATTTACTCTGGAAGATTTATTTAACAATCACAAAATGTTTCTCAAGGAAAGAGGTAAAAGTTTCTCAGGGAAAGAGGTATTTGTCTTCCAACCAATCATAGCGACATACCAAAAATATACTGGACTCCCAAAATGCATAAATCACCATACAAAGCTAGATTCATAGCTGGTTCTAGAAGCTGCACCACCAAGCTTCTTTCAACCCTATTGACGAGGGCCCTTCAGGAGGTAAAAGCATTTTGGGAAAGGTATTGCGCCACTATTTCTAAGAACTCTGGCGTTGAATGTATGTGGATATTGAAAACTCAAAATGTCTTACGGAAGAACTTGATGCTAAAGGTCACATACCGTACAGACATGTATCCACATGGGATTTCTCGACTCTCTATACTACAATCCCTCATCAGGACCTTATTGACCGTATAAGTTCATTAATAGTATCTGTGTTCAAGAAAACTGATCGTAGATATATTAATGTCGGATGCCGTAAAGCATTCTTTAGCTCTACTACATACAGGAGATATCATTCATGGGATGTTTCTTGTTTATAGAGTTGCTTGAATTTCTCAATAATATCTATGTGAAATTTGGCAACACAATATATCAGCAGCATATAGGTATTCCAATGGGTACTAATTGTGCACCCCTGTTGGCTGACCTGTATCTGTTCTCTTATGAATATGACTATATGCTGGCGCTTTCAAAAACCGATCCACTCAAAGCCCGTTCCTTCTCATTCACCAAACGCTATATAGACGATCTTCTCGCTGTGGATAATCGCTATATAAATGACGCAGTGAAGGATATATATCCACCTTCACTGGATTTGAAGGAAACTACAGATAGCCCTACAGGCACATCTTATTTAGATCTCTATCTCTATAAAAATGAAGCGGGCATTCTCTCTCGTCGACTTTATGACAAAAGAGATGATTACAATTTCGACATCGTAAACTATCCCTTTCTGGATAGTAATATTCCAGTGGGACCTGCATATGGCGTATACATATCTCGCTTAGTAGCATTTGCTAGATCCTGTGTTAAATGTGATGATTTTAATCAACGTCACAAAACATTGTTGCAGAAACTTATAAAACAGGGCTATTCCACCAAGCGCCTCCACTCAAAGTTTCTCAAATTTGGCGATACATATCGCATGCTGATAGCAAAATACGAACGTAGCGTGCAAGATCTATGGCGCTACGTTTCGTAACTTGTGTCTAATTCCGCTTAACCCGGGGTAGGGGCCGTATGAACCCATGTACTTCAAGATCCTCATGGTACTCATATGAACAGTCACAATCAAAGCGTGACTGAGATACATCATTCTTTAGATGACGACTTTACAACGAATATTATGGATTAAGAATACTGATCAGCGATACGGATTTGATATTTTTGGAACATCATGATGTCTTGCCGGCATCATTGAAAACTGTTGACCGCTTCTCTCTTGCAGGAAACAAGCCTATGTTTATGTATACTATGATTGTCTTTTTGAATTTGGTGCTAATACTGTTATATGGAAATGGAATAGGTCTTTGGATTATGGACGCGGATATTCTCTAATGGACGACGGCTGGATTATGAATGACGGACTAGACGCTTGTAACAAACATAACCTCAATGTTTCCCTGAGCGGTTGTATGTAGTATTATCTGTCATCATGATGCAGTGTGACATAATTTTATCTCAAACCGGTGAATGCGAATAAATACATCATACAGAATGTAATCTCCCAGCTTCTCGCAGTTTAATGTTGTACTGCAGAACTGTGTCCCGTTCCCTGTCACTTTTTCATATGTATAATACCATACCACAAATCACTTTATCAACGAATAGCTCTTCATGTTATTAACGTGTTTTCAATCGGTCTTAATATAATTCCACACTGCATCATTTAGTGCCCCTGGCTATGTTGGAATGGTGTACGGACATTTCCCCCATGGACATTTCCCCCAGTGGGCATTTGCCCCAGTGGACATTTCTTCCACCCTATATTTTTAGATTATTTTGAACATGGTTTTTAAATAATTTTGTAATAACGCAATTTGTTTTTTCTGTATATAAAGATATAAGGATTTCCAGATGTTTTACGATAATTGAGTCACAAAGTGATAAGTTATTATACATATACACAGTATCTATCAGTATTATACAGTCAGCACATTTTAAAACAATATAAAAGATGTATACATGGTATATAGCGTAACATTAACTGTTCGTAGGTCGGTGTCATGAAGCCATTTGATGAGAATAAAACCGAACTGAAGTGAAAACTGAGGTAAAAAATAGAACAAAATAATATTGTTTAAAAATACATCTTTTATTTTACCACAATGTGATATAATGTTTTCTTAAAATGTTAAAATATATAATATGTATATGATTTATATGTTATCACTATGTGATCCATTATATTGTTTAAAAATGTGCTATATAATATATGATGTGCCAAATTATTTAAAAACTACGTTCAAAATAACCTAAAAGTATAGGTTGGGGGAAATGTCCATTGGAGGAAATGTCCACCGGGGGAAATGCCCACTGGGGGAAATGTAGATGGGGGGGAATGTCCGCTGGGAGAAATGTCCACTGGGGGAAATGACCTGGACTCGTTGGAATTGGGCGTGTGTTTGTGGTGAGATTTTGGGGGGGAGTCATTGATAAATATGATATCAGGTGAGGGGGGTCACTGGTAACCTTCGAGCCAAAGGAGAGGGGTCACACATAACTTAGGGTCATCAGCTGAATTTCCACCGCCCCCCCCCCCTCAAGATAAATTTTGAACGGTCCCTTATCAAAGAATAGTCTGAAACTGAACCTATCATCTTTTGACACACTGGCTCTATTCCAAGCATGAAAAATACAGTAAATATCACATTGGAAATTGTTTCAGGTTCCCGAATGAGATATGATTGATCATTACATATTCGAAAAATATGTCTACCAGATCTAAAAAACACGATGCTTAGCTTGGTTATCGTCAGCTCCTTTCCTGTGTCGTTTACCGTCAAGGTTAGGCTTGGAAAATCAGCTGATCCGCTAGCTGCCATATTTTCTCCTCTTTTTCGTCTGTTTCCGAAGTTGAAGCAAAATTAGTCAAATCTACAGTTTCAATAAGCAATTATACTTTGCATTATACTGCTTATGGTGTAATCTAAATAGAAATTCCTAAGTTTACAATTATTATCAGAAGGGGAAATCTTCTATCATGCATAGTTCTGGAATGCCACTGGATTAAAACATGCAACAATGGATTGGACCCAAAGCTTCTGGACCCTGCACACCCAACAAACATAATGAGCACAACTAAAAGAAAAAATATGAAGACAGACCCGAGGAACCTTAGTGCAGGTTTCTCGGCCGAGTCTCTAATAGTTCGAAATGCACTAAGACCTTTTTCAATCCAAATGACAGATATATTTCTGACAGCAAAGCAAGGCCACGACATCAAACCTTGCAATATTGCGCTTGATGATTGCTTATCACCGAATTCTACATGTAATAATTTCAAAATTTCTAAATGTGGACACCGTGGATGTCTCACGTGTCCACTCTTTAATACTTCAGCTTCATTTAGTTCCGCGTTAACTGGTAACTCATATTCTGTTAACTCGTATGTTGATCTTAGTTGTTCTACTACAAACTGTATTTACTTAGTTTCCTGTAAGAAGTGTGGTCAACAGTATGTTGGCAAGACCACCCAAAGACTCCATCTTAGGGTGAACGGTCACAGAAAATCCGTTAGGAAAAAGCAATTGCTTATAGGTAGGCATTTTTCTGGACCCGACCATGGCTGGGATAACTTTAGTATTCAGATCATAGACGTCGTCTATCCATCTACTAAGGATTCCCCTTTTGGATTTGAGAGAAAAATCCGAGAGCGGGAATTATTCTGGATGCTAGAACTTGGGTCGGTGTTTCCGTTTGGTTTAAATGATAATGTCAGTGGGTTCGGCAATGCTACAAACCGCCGTTCAAATATATCCAACATTACCCAACTATTTAAACCCCATCAACGGAGACAACGCAGCCATGGTTGGCGAAAGTTTAATAGTTCGATGATTCACGATCATATCACTTTAAATTACTTAGTGGGTTTAACTAACGCACCCAATAGTATACATAGCTTACGTACAGTTCTGTATGCGTTACCTCTGAGAGCTTTAAATCAAATAGCCAGAGATATACAGCAATCTGCGTCTTCAGGAAATATAATACCATCCAAAATCAGTAAAGTATGTCAAGATATAGCGTATTTTCGGTTGTATCGTCCAGTGAACATAATCGAAACATCTCAAGATCGGCTTTTCTTGAAACTCAACTATTTAGATAAAGGACTGGACATCATTAATTTACCTCGAATCTTGAATGATCCAGAGGTACGCACCGCTGTACCAAACTATTTTAAGTTCACAGAACCTCCTTGCATTTCATATAAGTATACTAAATCTATAGCCACCAAAATATTCAATTACTCCAATGCTGTCAAGGAGTTTGACTGGAACTTATACACGTCAGGAGGCTATAGTTGTGATTGTGAATTGTCGAACTTATCTATACACCATGCAAACATATTGTGACTGGTGACCTTGATGTGGTGAGTGATAAGGATCTGAAATTACTCCTGATGAAAGGACCTAAATATAGAGAGCCAAGAAGAATAAATCTGAAGGCGGACAAGAAGATAGTCCTGACTGCATTAGAACAGTACGTTATTGATTGGTCTAAGCGAGAAAAAGTTGAACCTACAGTACTTGATGATTGGATGGACCTCACCAAGAGCAAGGTCGTTGAACAATCCGCCATATTGACAGAAGTACTCTTCCCCAAGCAAAACAAGTACTGAGAAACCTCAATTCGCAAGAAGTTCTAGCAAATCTCCAGAGTAAATTCGTCATAGTCCCAGCAGACAAAGCTCCGAATAATATAATATTCATATGTAAATATTACTATTACCAGGTGCTGGTTAAAGAATTGAGTGTAGACATATCTTCATCAAATACATCTACTTACTCCCAAACTGCATTTACTCTGGAAGATTTATTTAACAATCACAAAAAGTTTCTCAGGGAAAGAGGTATTTGTCTTCCAACCAATCATAACGACATACCAAAAATATACTGGACTCCCAAAATGCATAAATCACCATACAAAGCTAGATTCATAGCTGGTTCTAGAAGCTGCACCACCAAGCTTCTTTCAACCCTATTGACGAGGGCCCTTCAGGAGGTAAAAGCATTTTGGGAAAGGTATTGCGCCACTATTTCTAAGAACTCTGGCGTTGAATGTATGTGGATATTGAAAACTCAAAATGTCTTACGGAAGAACTTGATGCTAAAGGTCACATACCGTACAGACATGTATCCACATGGGATTTCTCGACTCTCTATACTACAATCCCTCATCAGGACCTTATTGACCGTATAAGTTCATTAATAGTATCTGTGTTCAAGAAAACTGATCGTAGATATATTAATGTCGGAAGCCATAAAGCATTCTTTAGCTCGACTACATACAAGAGATATCATTCATGGGATGTTTCTTTGTTTATAGAGTTGCTTGAATTTCTCATTAAAAATATCTATGTGAAATTTGGCAACACAATATATCAGCAGCATATAGGTATTCCAATGGGTACTAATTGTGCACCCCTGTTGGCTGACCTGTATCTGTTCTCTTATGAATATGACTATATGCTGGCGCTTTCAAAAACCGATCCACTCAAAGCCCGTTCCTTCTCATTCACCAAACGCTATATAGACGATCTTCTCGCTGTGGATAATCGCTATATAAATGACGCAGTGAAGGATATATATCCACCTTCACTGGATTTGAAGGAAACTACAGATAGCCCTACAGGCACATCTTATTTAGATCTCTATCTCTATAAAAATGAAGCGGGCATTCTCTCTCGTCGACTTTATGACAAAAGAGATGATTACAATTTCGACATCGTAAACTATCCCTTTCTGGATAGTAATATTCCAGTGGGACCTGCATATGGCGTATACATATCTCGCTTAGTAGCATTTGCTAGATCCTGTGTTAAATGTGATGATTTTAATCAACGTCACAAAACATTGTTGCAGAAACTTATAAAACAGGGCTATTCCACCAAGCGCCTCCACTCAAAGTTTCTCAAATTTGGCGATACATATCGCATGCTGATAGCAAAATACGAACGTAGCGTGCAAGATCTATGGCGCTACGTTTCGTAACTTGTGTCTAATTCCGCTTAACCCGGGGCTAGGGGCCGTATGAACCCATGTACTTCAAGATCCTCATGGTACTCATATGAACAGTCACAATCAAAGCGTGACTGAGATACATCATTTTTAGATGACGACTCTATAACGAATATTATGGATTAAGAGTACTGATCAGCGATACGGATTTGATATTTTGGAACATCATGATGTCTTGCCGGCATCATTGAAAATTGTTGACCGCTTCTCTCTTGCAGGAAACAAGCCTATGTTTATGTATACTTTTGTCTTTTTGAATTTGGTGCTAATACTGTTATATGGAAATGGAATAGGTCTTTGGATTATGGACGCGGATATTCTCTAATGGACGACGGCTGGATTATGAATGACGGACTAGACGCTTGTAATTTGAACTCCATATCTAACCGTTGACATCCCAGTTTATCTTGGTGAACCGACACATTGGGATATAACTACCCTAACCTACGTGAGCCAGATAGATTCGTCAATCGGCAAAAAAAAAAGCAATTTTGGGATGTATGGATCGCAGGCCTGATACATGGTAATGGTAGTGTACAGTGTCTCCATTTGATCTTTGACTCCGGCATATGACCGCTGACCTGTTTGATGACAGCAAGTGTTATTTGATACGTTATTTCCTCCCTGGATATCCTAGACCCTCCTTGATAAAGCTGACTGCTGTGGCAAGTCAGAAGACAATTCGCGGAAGAACAGCATTGGCCTTCTTTCACATGGTCTTTAACCGCTATCGTGACCATCACCCCTTACTTGCGAACCTTGAAGTTTAATATTGGTGATCCAATAAACTTGGCCTGGACACGACGGAGAGAACACTATCCGATTATGCTCGCGAAAACAAGCTCATAGATTATTCGAATCTATTAGATGGATAATCTCTTTTTATTCGGCGCATGAGCATTCAAACCAATAACACACATTGTCTTCGTGGCAACATATTCAACAGTGCTCAACACGGGTTACTCTTTATGGTAATATATGGGAAATAAAATCCCCATTGAGGTGCAAAATATTCCAATATTTGCCACTCCACCTCATGGACTATTATTTGTTGACCTCTTATCATAATTATAATACAAATTGGAGCGATATGCAAGACATTCAAACGCCGACATTCAGAAACAATAATATATTATTGCACCAAAATGCCCCAAGCATTTGTTTCTCTCTTCAGCACAGAACAGATAATAGGTCCCAATATAGTTAGCTGTAAGGAGCAGGAAGAAATATGAGAAGGGTCTAAATATCACATTGAAACTTGCAAATGTGGAATTGTAGTGGGGTCTCTCGAAATGCAATATATATTTTTAATTTCAGTCTCATGATTATAAGTGGGTAGATGGAAGTCCACTGTCAGTATGCGATTGGTATTACCCCTTTGATGGATTCAACAACGTCCTATCAGAGGAGCTGGAGCCGGCTGGGGATGCGACAAAGATTCAACCAGTTTTTGATAACAGATTAAGGTGCGTATCAATGAACGTTGGAAACGTTCTTTTCCACAAACTGGATGAAATTTGATTGCCAGAGAAAACACGTAACGCCCACGAATGCAATTTGTGAGCACCCAGGTGCGTTACACAATGAAACACTTAACGGAGAAATGCTCGCGAATCAGACTACTGACTATGAATGTACAGATGGCTGGCACTTTGTTCGTAATTCGTGTTTAGCAATTCTTACAGCGGATATAAATATATGGGCATCTATTGCAGTGGAGGAGGCAATCGACCTATGTAAAGTGTACGGGGGAGACGTGGCTGTCCTAGACAAACTATCCTGGGTAGAAATTAAAAATTATATCATGTCCCTGGGACTGCGGTCTGGTCAGGGGGGCGTATGGGTCAAATTCGGCCTTTCCAGGATTGGGGGCATCTCTTTGTCTCAATTGGGAGACACCCATTGGGTTACGGCAAATAACACAGAGTCCTGCATTGTAGTGGATAAGGGCGTTCCTCATGTTATTTGTGAGCGGGGCAGCCATGTGAAGCAGCTAAGATCCCCCGGGCATCTATTTACCTGTGACGATGGGACTTATCTTAGTCCAGACAGTGTTTGTAACCATCAGTTAGATTGTTTGGGAGGGGAAGATGAGAACAACTGCACAATGTTACATACAACCACAGGCATTTGATAAGGGTCAGTACTGGATGGGTTGTCATCAGTCACCAATTTGTCTTTGTAATGATTAAAATGATATGTATGTGTAATGTACTCGCCCTTCTCATGCTGTTATATATACCCCATATACTAGTAACATGGAGTCTGTATGGATGGATGATCTCTGGTCCACAATTAGTTATTCATTGATAAATGAATCACAACTGACCTTTGTGTCGGTGTAGTAACAAATAAAACTTTATATACTCACTATTGTCATAATGTTATATATACCCCATTCTTCTAATCTTAGGACTCTCTTTATCTTTGCAAAGGAGGGAGAGCACAGTACAGCATCGCCACCTCAGATATCCGTCGACTCTCAGATGCTATCCACATCTGCTTCCGAGGGTGTCACAGAGGCGGAGATTGATTCGGTATCACTGTCACCCCCCTTGCCTGACATGAGTGAAGTCCTGGATACTCTGAAGATAGAAAACCCGATATTACATTCACAGGAGGTTTACAATTCTAGTTTAGAGTATTTGTGGGATCATGCCGGAGAAATGGAATATTTTTGGCACCAGCAGCAACGAATCATTGAACAAATCATGACAAAACACAACGAAATTAATACACGAGAGATTACCAAATTTTTCTCTGATTACCATATGCATATCAACTCAGCCACATATCAGCGAGCTTGCACTTCTCTTTTTGGTGACTGTCCCGTCAATAACACAGTGTGCGGCAGCCTCATGACCAGGATCAGAAAGGCTGTTGTTCTAAATTGCTCAAAACAACCTGAACCAAATAAGGAGCCAGAGACTGGGTTGCAGCCAGATGCCGTTTCTGTGGAAAACACACCTCTACCATTATCTGCTCATGGGAAAATCAGATATGTTGGGGGAATGGCCATTGCCAAGACAAGGCATCGCAAGAGGACTCTAGTTAAACAATTTATGGAGAGCTCTGGGGTGGTGCCTGAGACAAACGACCACCTCAAGGTAAAATTATTATTACAAGCGTCTAGTCCGTCATTCATAATCCAGCCGTCGTCCATTAGAGAATATCCGCGTCCATAATCCGAAGACCTATTCCATTTTCCATATAACAGTATTCTGACTCTCTGACAGTTTCTCAAGGTGATGTCCTCCAACATTCAGCGTTCCAAGAAAGCTTGGCAGAGACATTCAGGAAGCAAAATTTGGCATGTGGACTGACTAACATTTCGGATCCGACGTTCAACTTTTTCCTGAAGTTGGGGGAGACGCGGGTGCCGTTGTATGGCAAAGGATTCCTGACAGAGCATAAGTCCGCCTTACTAGAACATGTTCACCGAACAATAGCTTCTGCTGGGCAGCTACAGTGTCTCTGGGATGAGCTTTTCTCAGTATGCGAGCATTCGGCTGATGTTGACAATGAAGACAGATTTCATCGGGCCATTTCTGAGCTGTATGTAGATGTCACAGGCTGTTACTTAAGAGTAACTGATGCCGAATACAGGCGGAGACTTCTTTCCGACATTGGGAAAACAAAGCAGATGGAACATCGAAAAAAAGCCCTCATCCGACAACTCAAACAGGCTCCGAAACAGAATCCTCTCTCAATATCTTCCATTAAGAAAGATGCCACTCCAGGGAAGATGGCCTCGCATTTGAAATTGAAGGCAAATGTCTACGAGAATAAAAATACACTTGCAAAATACACAAAGAATGAGCTCGTCTCTCTTTGTGCGGCTTATGGTATGAAATATGCCCGATCGTGGAAGAAGGACAAGCTCATAACTGAAATACGTGCCAGTATCATGGCAAGCGATCACATGTCACATGCGAATACTTTAATGCATCGGACAGTGTTGTTGCTTCGGGCAGTGATACCAGTGTGTGTACTATTCCTGAAGCTGACGTACAAAGGAGAAACTTAGCAACAGTAACATCAGAATATCCTGTCGGTTTGACTGGTGAATTGGAGGGAAGGCCAAACAAGAGGAGCAGGGATGGGAAAGGGAAAAGTAAAGCATCTAGAAATAAAAGACGTAGAAGACAAATAGTGGTAGCAGAGACAATGGACCTATGCCCGGTGTGTGGAAAAGGCGACCATGAAGACGGCCTCTGGATAAGCTGCACAGTTTGTGAAGAGTGGTGGCACAGGTCCTGCGCAAATTTGGATAATCAAATAGAATGGGAATCAGTGAACCGGGAAGGTCAAGGGTGGCTCTGTCCTTTTTGCGATTCAAATTAAAATGATTACCACGCAAATGATGTCACAATTATACACATGAGCAGTGTGACTAACGTCACAGGACCTACCAAGTACAGTAGGCATTAGGACTCGAACGCGAACTGAACTCTTGGAAATCCCCACCCCCAGTTGAAATCCTGCCTATATTAAGATGGGCACCGCCCAAGTCAGAATCGCCAGTGATTTTCATCAAAAATCACCAGAAATTTTCATCAAAGTAGGTCAGCTCAGAACTTGTTGGTAACAGTCTCCTAATGCGCCTTCATTCCAAAAATAAATAACGATCGCCGATTTAATTTTACAATTTTTTAACTAAAGGAAACAGATTGAATAATAAAGGTTCAGTAGATTTCAAGCTTTACGTGTGAAAATACATTTACATCTCTTTAATGGTTTTCAGTGCCCTTGTACAGGATCAAAACAACTTTTTGAATCACATTATTTTCCCAACAATACAACAAATTTTTATATATAGTACTATAGTAGAAAGGTAGCATTTATGTAGTTTACGGTAATTCAACTCAAGACCAACACCTTCTATGCACAAGATACTAATAATTCTATGTCATTCTCCTGAGCATAACCGGTACAAAGACGAATAAATAGCGTCTCTACATCACGTTGTTATCTTAGATATGAGACAACACATTTTGGGTATCGGCAATCTGATGAATGTACTATTCCGGTTTTCTTGTTTCACATTATATTCTATGGCGGTTGATCGGTGATTTTCTTCATTGATAAATGTTAAACCACCTCAGCTTCGTTGTGTGAATCGGAATTGCATTGCTGTGACACACCAACACACTCCGTGGCAGTGATTCTGTATCCCCTAATCAAGGAATCAAAATGGATCAAGATTTGAAATGACAAGAGAAATTTAGACATATTTTGTTTACACATGTAATTTTTTGTTCAAATTATATCCAAGTGTGATATATAGTCAATATTCAAGAGGTACAAAAAACCCCCAAAGTATGTCCTCATATTTTCACATCCATGCCAAGAAATACTGCATTGAAAAGGGTCCATTTACCTACCCTGTTTTATCGCTCTAATCAGCAAATGGCGGGGTCATATTTCTGCTGTCAAAATTGTATTTCCCTCCAAAGTCTTAACCCTTGAATCCAAGTCACACACTCTCTGATGCAAAGTAATGATTGTCCTAACTATCCGATTAGCACATTATGAACATGTCTTTGGTCATAGTGTACATATCATAACTCACATCAATGTTTTCTGCTATATTATTTCAATGATATGGTTTAACAATTTAAGTTATGCAAACAGGGCTGATTTTTTGAGGGTATATGCAGTAGGCCTATGCTGTCGGGCAATTGTGAAATTGTCGCAGATGCACGTTAAGATTAACCTCAGTAATAGGGCCATGTGGCATACAGTGGAATGTGGATCAATGACAGGGTATTTTTAGCCGGACAGGACTCGGTGGTGGTAACTGATACTCATTAAATGCGACAAAACGCTGGAGCAAAACGGACCACAGTTTTCTTGGCATGGTGATCAAAGTTACTTTATCTAGTTAAATTCTACCCAAAGAAAATAAATTAAGACCCTTTAAACAGCCGTCATGGCTTTGTTTCACCCTCAGTAAACTTTTATCATTGTTGCTCACACAGACTAATCTGAAGGATGATACCACATCTTTCTTTCTTCTGCTGGGTTATTGCACCAGGCTGACTTAATTGGTTGATGTAGGATATTTCACCATTAGTGGGTAATTTGACCTGAATTTGAAGCCTGATGTGGTCAATGATGAAATGTTTGGATGTGAAATAGGATACACGTTAAAGGCTACAGTTTACATATATCTATAACAATATACTGAAGTGTTAATTATAAATCTAATTTTAATCAGAATTATTTCAGCTCAGAACTTGCTGTTAACAATGCCCCAATGCACGTTCATGCCAAAAATCAAGGTTCTAATGTCAACGGTTCTCCTTATTTTGCCGACGAAAGGATTCGGATGGACTGACTCACTGACTCATTACCGGACAATTTGCGATCTGTAGCCTACTTCGTAGGAATAATATTTACATTCAAATTCTCAGCTGCTTGCAGAGCTTTTTGTATGTTGCCGCTCCTGCGGTCACGGAGGACCTCCTCCTAGCAGCATTTGCTTTCCTGGAAATGGTACTCTGGCCAAGGATAATACTGTTGGTTGCCGAACAGTATTGTCGGTAATTGGGATTAGTACCAGCACCGTGGTGCATACCCCTCTGCTGCGAAAAGATATTTTCCACGATGTCACTGTTGATGTATGCCGGCACGACTGAACTATGAAGTGACATTGACGATACACGCACAAGCTTGATGAAACCTGTGATCAAGTATTGAATGTCCTGCTGTGATTCAACGGACATAGCCTCTTTTTTTGGAATGCCTGAGTGGATGTCGTCGAACCATGCCTTCGTTTTCTGCAGTTCAAGAATGCGTTCATCAGCAGTCATATACAGGTCTTCTGTCATGGAAGATTCTGATCAAACAACTTGTTCTTTTCAAGAGTGAAATAGCGCCGTCGAACTTCTTTGAAGATTCAGCATCAACATACTGGCAATAGGTTGTCATGAGATGTAACATGTCATCATCCAGGACTTCCTCAGCAAGATGGTTACGCATCTTATCTGCTGTATTAGGGTTGAGATGATCGTTCGTCAGTTTTCTATGAATGGTCAAGCCATGTCGCTTGTCCCACTCATAACACTTGATCCACAGATCCCATGACACGCCTATTCCATTTATTTTGATGAGTCGTGTGTGGTGTTCACCTTTACCACTCTTCATGATGTTGTTCCGAATCTTCTTGAAGACATGGGAGGGGTCTGCAATGAATATCAATGGAAAAACAGGTGTGCTGTAGATATTACGCGTTGCCATTTCGTGTAGGAGTGGGGTATCATTAAAATGCAACTTGATAAAAGACCTGTTATTCGAGGAGCCATCTACTGATGTGTAAAGGACATGAACACCCCATTTCTCCAAAGCTTCCACCACCTCCCAGAATAGAGGGTATAGCTGTGCTGCGGTTGCCTATCTCGTTGGGTAGTGGGCCACAGGGAATCGGTATCCGGTGAATCCGTTGAATACAAATTGCAGAACATGGTCAGCAGGAGAAGTGTTCTGTTCAGAGGAAGTGATGCTGGCCTCTTCTCCGATATCAACAAATCCAACAAGATGCGTAGCTTCTTTTCTCTTCACGATCTGAACATCCTCCTGAATCGATACCTCATCAAGAACCAGCCCTCCATAAAAACCTATGTCAGGTACATTTTTGTCTCTAGCATTCAACTGCATCCATTTGAAAACATCTTCATTTATTCCAGCTTTTTGTTCCACGGCATTCTTGTATCTCGATAAGGTGGGCGGTGATGGCAGTACAAAGGCACCACTGTGGAGCAATTGGTCATAAGCCCTGGGACTCCGTGTCCATATTGCCATACATAACTGAATGGTATCATCATCCCACCGCCTTCCCCTTGGGGTCTTCCACACACGAATTCGACGCTTGTATGCAGAACATGTCAATTTGTTTCTCATTTAGGTATGGGGCATATTTTCTCAATGCTGCAGACATGTCACGAATACAGGTGGGTTGACTGACGGCTAGAAGAGGCCTCAAGCAAGGCGATTCCTGTGAAACACTGGACAGCACCAAATCTGCTTTTAGCTGGCCCTTGGGTAATTTCAAACACTGTGCACAAGCTGTTGTGCCTTTATTGCTGGTGAATGGTACGATTTTTTGGCATAAGCTTGAGAACATCACAGGTTTATCATCAGCATTGTTCTGACAAAGGACGTTTTCCTTCTCGCGAGTTACAGGTGTAATGCAGGCAACCCCTTTGCAGTATCTGATATTGTTCAGTGTTTCAAAAAAGCCATATAGGTATGGTATCTGTAAATGAATTGCGCTGGGCAAACGGCAATCTTCTACAATACTCTTTTGCCCAACTTTTACATCCACCTGGCCATCACGATCTACTATGCACTCCAAATATACTCTATTTCCATCACACATTTCCCCGGTATCCTTTCCCAATCTGATGCTTGCTGCGGATTGTTCAAAGATAAAGAAGATTGATGGTAGATAGTCGCAAATGTCAGTGAAGGAAACTGTTTGGGGGCCATCAATACTTCTTAACTTCATGCCAAGGTAAACCTTGCAGAACTGTCTCTAATGGTCTTTTCTCCTGATTTGAGACGCTTTTACATCCGGAAAAGCAGAGCTGACATATTTGCCCAGAATTTTTCTCGACTGATTGGAAAATCTCTCTGTGAACATGGCATGTAAGGTGCCCAGTTGAAAAGTAGAATCGTGGCATTGTTGAAACCGTTCATGAAGCCTACAGATAAAAACACCAACTGTATGAATAACTGTGAAGAATTGTCAACTCATTTAAAGGAAACTCAAATGGGAAATCGAAATTGATTGATTCTCATAAGTACCGGATTTTCACGAGGAAAATGTTTATTAATATGCCATGAGTAACGGCGATTACGAATATGCAAGAAGTCCAGTATTATATCGATCAACTGTTGGGAATGTGTCACTGGAGATGGGATAATTTAACGACTTGTGCGAATACAACAATATGAGAGCGAGGAAGGGGCGGGAGTGAGACATTTTGAGGATTTCGTAATAGAAAATAAGTTGGATACGGAGACTTCAGTTTATGCCATCCTGTTGAACCATTGAAACGTCGTTTTGCTGATTGCGTCCCTCAATTCATAAGCAAGCGGCCCTATTATTTGGGAGATAATCCATGAAGATGCATATACTCTTCTCCACTTGGGTGCAAATCTTGTTTATTCTTTTGTATTTTCAGTTCTCCAACAAGTTGAGTGCGACTCTCGAATGGAAATTGGGGAGTGATAAAATTTATTGTATAGTGTCAGCATGTGGTATCAGCTCAAAATAACTTTATCAGAAAGTATACTAATTATATGTGATAGCTCTCAATGTATGGTTCAATGTAGAAGCCCTTAATGGTGTTGATACAATATCTCAATGCTCTGTCAATGCTCTGAAAATTGGCATTATCTGACTGGGTGGGGTATCATAAATGGCATGCGTGGATGGCATAGTTGCACCAATGGTCTTCAAAGCCATCATCCCATGCATAGATGACATAGGTGCTTCAAAAGGTCTAGAAGATTTCACCCCATGAGTGGATGACATAGATGCTTCCACAGGGCTAAATAGCACTGTTTTGTCAAAGATTTTTTTGAAAATTTAAAAATTATTTTTTTTAAATTTTAAAATTTTAATTTTTTTTAATTTTAATTTCGCTAGCCCGTGTTTGCCAAGCATGGAAAATTACACTATATAGTATATACCCTACACAGAGTATATACTATACAATAGAGATTTTTTTAAAAATTAAAAAAAAAAAATTAATTTAAAAATTATTTTTAATTTTTTTTAACATCTTGGAAACACCAAATTATTATATAGCTTACTATAATACTCATACATGGTCATATTTTAAAGCGCGAGCCCTTGTTTGCCAAGCATGGAAAATTACACTATATAGTATATACCCTACATAGGGTATATACTATATAGTGTAATTTTTCAAAAGTATTAAAAGTATTATAGTAAGCTATATAATAATTGAGTGTTTCCAAGATATTAAAATTTTAAAATTAAAAAAAAAAAAATTTAAATTTTCAAAACAGTGCTACTTAGCCCTGTGATCGTCCCCCGCTTTGCGGAAACGGCTGAGCTCAGAAAGTTATTAATATATGCGAGCGTGCAAAGCATGCTGGTACAGTGATTTTGTAAGGAGCAACCGACGAGAAATCTCCCACCATCCTCACAGTAAACAACAGCTATATTCAGCAACAGCCATCACATGATAGCCCGTCTTCCCGTAGCACACAGATGAGTGTTGTACACTTCTCTGTATTTTATGAATTTCTGATATTGTATATAGTGAAAGCTCTGACGTTCTATTAATGCAAGAGTGTTCGGAGAGTCGGATGGTCAGACTTTCCAACAGACACACATGCATTCGAATCTCACTTATACATGTAACACTGTTACACATCGCGGTATGACAGAGCACCCAAGTACATCCACCCACATACTATTGTGCTCAACCCTTATGCTTGACAAACAGTGTTCAGGAGTGTTGTAATTCTCAAGTGCATAATATTAGCAATGTCTGGAAGTGTTTTGACATGGTAATGTATTATATTCACATTAAAGTTCTCGGAATTGTCATACACATCTATAGAAGAGTTACCCTATGTGCAATTGTGCGATTTGCATACATGTATATTTCACACATCCAAATGTATTGTGCTGTGGAGTAGGCCTTATGTTCTTGCATGCTACATGTGTACACATGCACAGAATTATACATGTACCAGTACCGTCATACTGTAATCTTCATATCCACAGCCTGACCAAAATTGTATCATTTGTATATATTAAAATTTCCCACATCACCATTTTGGGGGAAATTGATGATTGCAGCTTCTCACTGCTGATGGGTGGATAATATGTGGATAATATATTATGTGCCTTTCATATCTTTGCCACATATTATCAAAACAGCTCATAAAACTTGTTTAAAAATGTTCCAACCTATCTGCCCTCATTCCCAAATTGTATAGATATACATGTACATGAGCAGAACATTGCCGAGATGAAATCTGATTCAAAGACTTTAAGTTTTGGTCCTGACCTTAAGAATTAATCCTGATTCATACCAATGACAATGTGAAATGTGCTCTATTGTAAAATTGTAAGCTGTGAAAATCAAGTATATGTACATGTATGCCACTGGTGATAAGAAATTATATCTCATTCAGTTTCATTTATTTGTTACCCAATCAACATCAATATTGGGCTTAAGAATTTGTACCTTATCTAGTTACATTCAAACTTTGATTTTGGCCAGGGAGAAATAATCCCTGCTCAAAAAATTGATATCCTACATGTACCTGCCCCATGATCAAATTGAATGTTATTACGTTGTTGGTATGAATAGCATGGTCGAAGTTCGGAAATGGAGAGAAAATTTACGTACTGTCTACTTCTCCTATAATTAGCGTCCGAAACATGAACAAGTGAATCATGTCCATGTTCATGTCCTATATAAAGAGATCTACAAAAGTGTCTTGGTCATCCATTTTTGCACAGGTCATAGCCCTGATCCATTATAACTAACGAGGATGCTCCACATGTGATGTTGACAAACAGTTATTGCTCAGTAGGCCTAACTATGGGGGCATGGGATAAGTCAAGATAATACATGTATATTGTTATGGTTAATAACTTTGTTTGTAGAACTTGATATGTTGGAAATGATTATAAAATAGGTGATAATAATAAAGTCCATCTTATTTCACTGTTAACCTTATATGCATATTCTTTGATCAAAGTGAGGTCTATGCTCATGTACCAATATACAATATTGTCTGAAATGTTTATTATTCCTATACAAATATGGATCACTGTCCAACATTGTTTAACATTTATTTGAATAGCAGATGTATGAAGTGTCAGCTTGCTATGATTTGTTTATTCCAGATACATTTGTTCAAACTTCTCCCAGAGTGACTTCCTTTATTTGCCTATGTCACCTTGCTTGGAAGATACTGCATAAGAAGAAAACTTGACAGGTTACACATGTCTTGTCTCAATGATAAACTGTGCTACAACTCCCAGTGCCAAAGTCCAACCAGTGGACTGACCCTTATCAAATCAGTACTCTCATTCAATAGCCACGTCCTCAAAATCGTATGTATACTCAAGTATTTTGCTGCTTGGCGTGCATTTTCAAAAGTGAATCGTCTTATTGGGTCAACATTTGACAGTGTGTGGACAACTTTTTCTTTTATCTTTGAAAACTTCGCCATGATCGTAGCAGGGCTCGGACCACTAAAAAAAGTCCCTAGTCGTTAACCCCTCTAAATAACCTCTGCCATAGAGGACAAGTTTTTGTGCTGATTTTTTTCCCAGCTTCCTTTTGATAATGAGACAAGGGCTTGCATGGCCAACATTAAGCATGACAAGTGCCCTTTTGAGTTGTGACTTTTATTTTGAATTCACTGCATAATTCATGCCAGTCTGAGGCACTATATGCAGGTGCGTAGACTCTGCTTTTTGCAGGTCAGTTATTCGCCGGAAGTACGGTGCTTGCCAACAGGACGCTCTGGCTCGAAATTTTGATGGGCGACCCCCGCCAAGAAGTAGATGGCGATGCAGGACTTGAATGGAACTACAAACTGCCAGCAGATGAAAGTCCAAAAATAATTAATAAATCAGCCAGGTGCAGTTTCATTAACATGGCCGTCAATGTAATTTTAATAGTGGTCCGAGCCCTAAAAGCGTAAACACAGAATACATATGTCACCGGTTCAGGTAACTTGTAAGTCATACAAGGAGGCTGGATGTCAATCTCTCACTGATGTCAATTTCATAGTTTAGTGATAAAGATGGCGGAGTTGTATACCACATGGAGAGCAAAATATTTCGAAAAAATTAATTATAATAGCCAATTAGGCTCGAATGGAGCATGTTTACTGTGGACTGGGGTGCAGAAGAAGCAGCCACCCCATTATGGAGTGATTAATATCCAGCCTTTTGGAAAGAAAACATGGAGAATAATTCACGTTCATCGTTTGAAATTTATTTTGCATCATAATATAAATTTAGAAGAATTCACCAGTGACATATGCCACTTATGTCATCAGCCAAGTTGTCACAATATTGCACACCTGAGTGCAGGTCAGTTTTGTTAATAATCAGAGACAGAGGTGTAGGGCCATGGAGAAATGTTCAGGCCATGTATTTTTGGGTAAACAGTATCCAAATTGTTTGTTCATTGGTCACACCTGAATTCACGCGTTAATATCTGAATCAGAAGTAACAGGTGAGTCCGACACATCAGGGGAGACAACTCTTGTTCTTTTAGGATAAATGTGTTCTTTCTCAAAGTCAGGCATGTGCTTGTCAAGCTGTCTTTTCTTGTAGCCTTCTCTTCTTTCTTTTGCCTTATCCGCATCGGTTTTAGCTTTCTTAGCTTTTATATAGTTTTTAAGTTTAATTGCTTTATTGTAGATTTTTCTTCTTTTAACCTCTGGCCTCTGTTTATATGATTTTTCATAATCGCATTGCTTTTGTATCTGTTGTAGGTTTTTGCAGGCAGATGAGCCAGCTTCTAGGGGTGCACGGAGTGCTTCAAGTTTCTTATGCTGTGATGTTCCTTCACCGAGGTTCAGTCTTAACACTGTGGATCCAGCTCTCGCTGCCGCATTGGTAGGAAAGTTCACATTTTTTGGCAGTGAGGCACTGAATGCCCTGTTTGTTCCTTCTGACTTACATGTGTTTGAAAGATGCCTTATGGTTTCAAGGGCTGCTGCATGCAATTTCATATTCAATATTTTTCGCACCAGTATTCTGTCATTGTCATCCATATTCAACCATTTGATGTTGTTTGCACTCAGACTTCTAGATTTCTTCCACCAACTAGTATTAACCCCTCCACCACAAACTATAGCATGCCTCCTGCAACTTCCACAGTCTCCAGCATAACAGTCAGTTGTTGCATCTAACACCTTAGGTAGTCTTTGTGCTATTTCAGTTATGTCCCCTGCATAAGTCTCAAACAAATTTTTCAAAATCAGGTGGCTTCTATCTTTCAGATCTCCACTGAAGACTTTCTGTGCCTCTTTCTGCTCTTGCTTGGTGTCACCTGGGAACATGAATTCCGAGAAGTTGGCGTTATTGGCTTTATGGAACTGCGACTGTCCAAGATGAACAATATCAGCTTGCCTCTGAACCTCGATGATTGGTTGCAGACTCTGTAGCCCTTCGCCGAAGCCCTTCGCCGAAGCCCTCCGCCCCCCCTGGCATCCCCATCTGTGGTAAGATATTTCACCACAACACTTTCCACTCCAAACTGTCTCCCGAGTTGATATGCTATTGTTCTCTCTGATATACGGGTTTGCTCTGAAATTGTTGCGGTGCAGTCTGCATGACCTGGACAAGTAACAGTATATCCTTTAGACCTTAAGCAAGCTCCAGAGGCACATAATTTGTTTTCCAAATACATCCCTAATATTTTGTGTTGGTCAGTCTGGTCCTCACATACGATTCCAATGGCTTGAGATGCACTCTGTCCATACTTCTTGCGGTTCACCCGTGTTGTGCTGTTGTATCGTACATCAAACTGCATGTTGATTGGCTGATTTTCAGGTAGTCCTCTCATCTTATTAATTTCCTTAACTTCCATTCGCCTCTCCGCCATGTCAGTTTCTGCAGTTTGCAAGACTGTTTTACCAATAGTATTTGCTGTTTTTTGCATTGATGATCTACACGGTGTTGGTATGTCACTGCTAGCTAATAAGAACCTAATCTTTTTATTGCTCACAGGAGTATCCATCTGGCCGGATTGAAGTTGGATGTTGGTCGTTGCAGACTTAGGTCCCCGCCCCCTGTGTGGAGCCTCATTGTATAGTTTGCACTGCCTAGATACAAAGGTACACTCCTTGCAATTTAATGTTTGTTTCCAGCATAATCCTCTTTTCACCTCACTGACGGCAAATTGTGGAAGTGGGCAGGTAGGTGTAATGGTGGCGTGGTCCGGTTTTGCCTCATTCCACATATCTTGCAGTTTCCCAGCATGCAACAGTCTCATGCCTATCCTCTCTTGCTTTGCTGGAGCCTTTGCATACTTTTCTGCTAAATCCGGCTTCTTTGACTCCTTGGGACGTAATAGTTTTGCCTTCCCAGACCTTCCTTCCTCATCCGGAATTATGTAGGTATGGCCATCATAGCCAACTCTGGTGACTTTGCTGAATTCCTCTCTGTCATACCTGGGGTGCCATGTTGATTTTGGCTCATTCTGTTTAGTTGTTTCCACCTCTTCAGAGTTTTTCATGATGCCTGAAGTTGAGGGTGTCTCCTGTGCATGGCAGACTTTTTGGGGAAGTAATTTATGACCCAATTTGAACCGGGTGACCAAGCTTCCTCTCTTTCCTTTCTTAACTCGCTTCCGTTTCTTCGAGTTTCGCATGCTGATCTGGTGATGTTTTAGAGATGTGATGAGATAGCCATGTAATTGGTAAAGTTTATATACTATCTGTCTCTATGACAAAAGTGTGTGTCAATTGATCAGACACCTTTCATCATAGGCTCATCACAGTAATGTATTGCACGTTTCACCCTAATGGATACACATGATTATGTGTATTATGGTATGCAGGAGTGACATCAGGGTCTTGCTATTTATTTTTTTTGCCACTGCCTGGCATTTATTTGTGTATTAGATGTCCCCCTTTCATACAGACCAGAATTTGACAGGTATACATTTTTAGTTTTTCCACTGAAATGTCATATTTACCATAAAAATCCCCAAAATCTGCCTTTTTTGCATCTTTTTTAAAAATTTATTGAAAAATCCAGAAACAGTTTAGGGATATTTCTATTTAGGTATAGGATTCACAGATGTATGCAGAATCCATTTTGAGACTGATCAGCTCCTCAGTGACAGGAGTTTTCTTGGTTTAGGCTAATGCCATAAGGCACCCCACACTATAGTGAATACATGTGTATTGTGAAGAAAGATGGGGGTAGATGTAGTTAATGGTTCATATTCCGAGACATATTTGATGGAAGTAGCTCAGATAGGCTAACATGAAATGGTAAATGGACAGGTCACATGCCTCCCAAATTTCATTTGGATTGGTTGAATTTAATGTGTCTAACAGCGTAAACACAGAATACATATGTCACCGGTTCAGGTAAGTCATACAAGGAGGCTGGATGTCAATCTCTCACTGATGTCAATTTCATAGTTTAGTGATAAAGATGGCGGAGTTGTATACCACATGGAGAGCAAAATATTTCGAAAAAAGTAATTATAATAGCCAATTAGGCTCGAATGGAGCATGTTTACTGTGGACTGGGGTGCAGAAGAAGCAGCCACCCCATTATGGAGTGATTAATATCCAGCCTTTTAGAAAGAAAACATGGAGAATAATTCACGTTCATCGTTTGAAATTTATTTTGCATCATAATATAAATTTAGAAGAATTCACCAGTGACATATGCCACTTATGTCATCAGCCAAGGTGTCACAATATTGCACACCTGAGTGCAGAGGTCAGTTTTGTTAATAATCAGAGACAGAGGTGTAGGGCCATGGAGAAATGTTCAGACCATGTATTTTTGGGTAAACAGTATCCAAATTGTTTGTTCATTGGTCACACCTGAATTCACGCGTTAATATCTGAATCAGAAGTAACAGGTGAGTCCGACACATCAGGGGAGACAACTCTTGTTCTTTTAGGATAAATGTGTTCTTTCTCAAAGTCAGGCATGTGTTGTCAAGCTGTCTTTTCTTGTAGCCTTCTCTTCTTTCTTTTGCCTTATCCGCATCGGTTTTAGCTTTCTTAGCTTTTATATAGTTTTTAAGTTTAATTGCTTTATTGTAGATTTTTCTTCTTTTAACCTCTGGCCTCTGTTTATATGATTTTTCATAATCGCATTGCTTTTGTATCTGTTGTAGGTTTTTGCAGGCAGATGAGCCAGCTTCTAGGGGTGCACGGAGTGCTTCAAGTTTCTTATGCTGTGATGTTCCTTCACCGAGGTTCAGTCTTAACACTGTGGATCCAGCTCTCGCTGCCGCATTGGTAGGAAAGTTCACATTTTTTGGCAGTGAGGCACTGAATGCCCTGTTTGTTCCTTCTGACTTACATGTGTTTGAAAGATGCCTTATGGTTTCAAGGGCTGCTGCATGCAATTTCATATTCAATATTTTTCGCACCAGTATTCTGTCATTGTCATCCATATTCAACCATTTGATGTTGTTTGCACTCAGACTTCTAGATTTCTTCCACCAACTAGTATTAACCCCTCCACCACAAACTATAGCATGCCTCCTGCAACTTCCACAGTCTCCAGCATAACAGTCAATTGTTGCATCTAACACCTTAGGTAGTCTTTGTGCTATTTCAGTTATGTCCCCTGCATAAGTCTCAAACAAATTTTTCAAAATCAGGTGGCTTCTATCTTTCAGATCTCCACTGAAGACTTTCTGTGCCTCTTTCTGCTCTTGCTTGGTGTCACCTGGGAACATGAATTCCGAGAAGTTGGCGTTATTGGCTTTATGGAACTGCGACTGTCCAAGATGAACAATATCAGCTTGCCTCTGAACCTCGATGATTGGTTGCAGACTCTGTAGCCCTTCGCCGAAGCCCTCCGCCCCCCCTGGCATCCCCATCTGTGGTAAGATATTTCACCACAACACTTTCCACTCCAAACTGTCTCCCGAGTTGATATGCTATTGTTCTCTCTGATATATTGGTTTGCTCTGAAATTGTTGCGGTGCAGTCTGCATGACCTGGACAAGTAACAGTATATCCTTTAGACCTTAAGTAAGCTCCAGAGGCACATAATTTGTTTTCCAAATACATCCCTAATATTTTGTGTTGGTCAGTCTGGTCCTCACATACGATTCCAATGGCTTGAGATGCACTCTGTCCATACTTCTTGCGGTTCACCCGTGTTGTGCTGTTGTATCGTACATCAAACTGCATGTTGATTGGCTGATTTTCAGGTAGTCCTCTCATCTTATTAATTTCCTTAACTTCCATTCGCCTCTCCGCCATGTCAGTTTCTGCAGTTTGCAAGACTGTTTTACCAATAGTATTTGCTGTTTTTTGCATTGATGATCTACACGGTGTTGGTATGTCACTGCTAGCTAATAAGAACCTAATCTTTTTATTGCTCACAGGAGTATCCATCTGGCCGGATTGAAGTTGGATGTTGGTCGTTGCAGACTTAGGTCCCCGCCCCCTGTGTGGAGCCTCATTGTATAGTTTGCACTGCCTAGATACAAAGGTACACTCCTTGCAATTTAATGTTTGTTTCCAGCATAATCCTCTTTTCACCTCACTGACGGCAAATTGTGGAAGTGGGCAGGTAGGTGTAATGGTGGCGTGGTCCGGTTTGGCCTCATTCCACATATCTTGCAGTTTCCCAGCATGCAACAGTCTCATGCCTATCCTCTCCTGCTTTGCTGGAGTCTTTGCATACTTTTCTGCTAAATCCGGCTTCTTTGACTCCTTGGGACGTAATAGTTTTGCCTTCCCAGACCTTCCTTCCTCATCCGGAATTATGTAGGTATGGCCATCATAACCAACTCTGGTGACTTTGCTGAATTCCTCTCTGTCATACCTGGGGTGCCATGTTGATTTTGGCTCATTCTGTTTAGTTGTTTCCACCTCTTCAGAGTTTTTCATGATGCCTGAAGTTGAGGGTGTCTCCTGTGCATGGCAGACTTTTTGGGGAAGTAATTTATGACCCAATTTGAACCGGGTGACCAAGCTTCCTCTCTTTCCTTTCTTAACTCGCTTCCGTTTCTTCGAGTTTCGCATGCTGATCTGGTGATGTTTTAGAGATGTGATGAGATAGCCATGTAATTGGTAAAGTTTATATACTATCTGTCTCTATGACAAAAGTGTGTGTCAATTGATCTGACACCTTTCATCATAGGCTGATCACAGTAATGTATTGCACGTTTCACCCTAATGGATACACATGAGTATGTGTATTATGGTATGCAGGAGTGACATCAGGGTCTTGCTATTTATTTTTTTTGCCACTGCCTGGCATTTATTTGTGTATTAGATGTCCCCCTTGCATACAGACCAGAATTTGACAGGTACACATTTTTAGTTTTTCCACTGAAATGTCATATTTACCATAAAAATCGCCAAAATCTGCCCTTTTTTGCATCTTTTTTAAAAATTTATTGAAAAATCCAGAAACAGTTTAGGGATATTTCTATTTAGGTATAGGAATCACAGATGTATGCAGAATCCATTTTGAGACTGATCAGCTCCTCAGTCACAGGAGTTTTCTTGGTTTAGGCTAATGCCATAAGGCACCCCACACTATAGTGAATACATGTGTATTGTGAAGAAAGATGGGGGTAGATGTAGTTAATGGTTCATATTCCGAGACATATTTGATGGAAGTAGCTCAGATAGGCTAACATGAAATGGTAAATGGACAGGTCACATGCCTCCCAAATTTCATTTGGACTGGTTGAATTTAATGTGTCTAAAAGCGTAAACACAGAATACATATGTCACCGGTTCAGGTAAGTCATACAAGGAGGCTGGATGTCAATCTCTCACTGATGTCAATTTCATAGTTTAGTGATAAAGATGGCGGAGTTGTATACCACATGGAGAGCAAAATATTTCGAAAAAAGTAATTATAATAGCCAATTAGGCTCGAATGGAGCATGTTTACTGTGGACTGGGGTGCAGAAGAAGCAGCCACCCCATTATGGAGTGATTAATATCCAGCCTTTTAGAAAGAAAACATGGAGAATAATTCACGTTCATCGTTTGAAATTTATTTTGCATCATAATATAAATTTAGAAGAATTCACCAGTGACATATGCCACTTATGTCATCAGCCAAGGTGTCACAATATTGCACACCTGAGTGCAGAGGTCAGTTTTGTTAATAATCAGAGACAGAGGTGTAGGGCCATGGAGAAATGTTCAGACCATGTATTTTTGGGTAAACAGTATCCAAATTGTTTGTTCATTGGTCACACCTGAATTCACGCGTTAATATCTGAATCAGAAGTAACAGGTGAGTCCGACACATCAGGGGAGACAACTCTTGTTCTTTTAGGATAAATGTGTTCTTTCTCAAAGTCAGGCATGTGTTTGTCAAGCTGTCTTTTCTTGTAGCCTTCTCTTCTTTCTTTTGCCTTATCCGCATCGGTTTTAGCTTTCTTAGCTTTTATATAGTTTTTAAGTTTAATTGCTTTATTGTAGATTTTTCTTCTTTTAACCTCTGGCCTCTGTTTATATGATTTTTCATAATCGCATTGCTTTTGTATCTGTTGTAGGTTTTTGCAGGCAGATGAGCCAGCTTCTAGGGGTGCACGGAGTGCTTCAAGTTTCTTATGCTGTGATGTTCCTTCACCGAGGTTCAGTCTTAACACTGTGGATCCAGCTCTCGCTGCCGCATTGGTAGGAAAGTTCACATTTTTTGGCAGTGAGGCACTGAATGCCCTGTTTGTTCCTTCTGACTTACATGTGTTTGAAAGATGCCTTATGGTTTCAAGGGCTGCTGCATGCAATTTCATATTCAATATTTTTCGCACCAGTATTCTGTCATTGTCATCCATATTCAACCATTTGATGTTGTTTGCACTCAGACTTCTAGGTTTCTTCCACCAACTAGTATTAACCCCTCCACCACAAACTATAGCATGCCTCCTGCAACTTCCACAGTCTCCAGCATAACAGTCAATTGTTGCATCTAACACCTTAGGTAGTCTTTGTGCTATTTCAGTTATGTCCCCTGCATAAGTCTCAAACAAATTTTTCAAAATCAGGTGGCTTCTATCTTTCAGATCTCCACTGAAGACTTTCTGTGCCTCTTTCTGCTCTTGCTTGGTGTCACCTGGGAACATGAATTCCGAGAAGTTGGCGTTATTGGCTTTATGGAACTGCGACTGTCCAAGATGAACAATATCAGCTTGCCTCTGAACCTCGATGATTGGTTGCAGACTCTGTAGCCCTTCGCCGAAGCCCTCCGCCCCCCTGGCATCCCCATCTGTGGTAAGATATTTCACCACAACACTTTCCACTCCAAACTGTCTCCCGAGTTGATATGCTATTGTTCTCTCTGATATATTGGTTTGCTCTGAAATTGTTGCGGTGCAGTCTGCATGACCTGGACAAGTAACAGTATATCCTTTAGACCTTAAGTAAGCTCCAGAGGCACATAATTTGTTTTCCAAATACATCCCTAATATTTTGTGTTGGTCAGTCTGGTCCTCGCATACGATTCCAATGGCTTGAGATGCACTCTGTCCATACTTCTTGCGGTTCACCCGTGTTGTGCTGTTGTATCGTACATCAAACTGCATGTTGATTGGCTGATTTTCAGGTAGTCCTCTCATCTTATTAATTTCTTTAACTTCCATTCGCCTCTCCGCCATGTCAGTTTCTGCAGTTTGCAAGACTGTTTTACCAATAGTATTTGCTGTTTTTTGCATTGATGATCTACACGGTGTTGGTATGTCACTGCTAGCTAATAAGAACCTAATCTTTTTATTGCTCACAGGAGTATCCATCTGGCCGGATTGAAGTTGGATGTTGGTCGTTGCAGACTTAGGTCCCCGCCCCCTGTGTGGAGCCTCATTGTATAGTTTGCACTGCCTAGATACAAAGGTACACTCCTTGCAATTTAATGTTTGTTTCCAGCATAATCCTCTTTTCACCTCACTGACGGCAAATTGTCTGATTGGCTGATTTTCAGGTAGTCCTCTCATCTTATTAATTTCCTTAACTTCCATTCGCCTCTCCGCCATGTCAGTTTCTGCAGTTTGCAAGACTGTTTTACCAATAGTATTTGCTGTTTTTTGCATTGATGATCTACACGGTGTTGGTATGTCACTGCTAGCTAATAAGAACCTAATCTTTTTATTGCTCACAGGAGTATCCATCTGGCCGGATTGAAGTTGGATGTTGGTCGTTGCAGACTTAGGTCCCCGCCCCCTGTGTGGAGCCTCATTGTATAGTTTGCACTGCCTAGATACAAAGGTACACTCCTTGCAATTTAATGTTTGTTTCCAGCATAATCCTCTTTTCACCTCACTGACGGCAAATTGTGGAAGTGGGCAGGTAGGTGTAATGGTGGCGTGGTCCCGTATTTGCCTCATTCCACATATCTTGCAGTTTCCCAGCATGCAACAGTCTCATGCCTATCCTCCCCTGCTCTGCTGGAGCCTTTTGCATACTTTTCTGCTAAATCCGGCTTCTTCGACTCCTTGGGACGTAATAGTTTTGCCTTCCCAGACCTTCCTTCCTCATCCGGAATTATGTAGGTATGGCCATCATAACCAACTCTGGTGACTTTGCTGAATTCCTCTCTGTCATACCTGGGGTGCCATGTTGATTTTGGCTCATTCTGTTTAGTTGTTTCCACCTCTTCAGAGTTTTTCATGATGCCTGAAGTTGAGGGTGTCTCCTGTGCATGGCAGACTTTTTGGGGAAGTAATTTATGACCCAATTTGAACCGGGTGACCAAGCTCCCTCTCTTTCCTTTCTTAGCTCGCTTCCGTTTCTTCGAGTTTCGCATGCTGATCTGGTGATGTTTTAGAGATGTGATGAGATAGCCATGTAATTGGTAAAGTTTATATACTATCTGTCTCTGTGACAAAAGTGTGTGTCAATTGATCTGACACCTTTCATCATAGGCTGATCACAGTAATGTATTGCACGTATCACCCTAATGGATACACATGATTATGTGTATTATGGTATGCAGGAGTGACATCAGGGTCTTGCTATTTATTTTTTTGCCACTGCCTGGCATTTATTTGTGTATTAGATGTCCCCCTTTCATACAGACCAGAATTTGACAGGTACACATTTTTAGTTTTTCCACTGAAATGTCATATTTACCATAAAAATCCCCAAAATCTGCCTTTTTTTTGCATCTTTTTTAAAAATTTATTGAAAAATCCAGAAACAGTTTAGGGATATTTCTATTTAGGTATAGGATTCACAGATGTATGCAGAATCCATTTTGAGACTGATCAGCTCCTCAGTGACAGGAGTTTTCTTGGTTTAGGCTAATGCCATAAGGCACCCCACACTATAGTGAATACATGTGTATTGTGAAGAAAAATGGGGGTAGATGTAGTTAATGGTTCATATTCCGAGACATATTTGATGGAAGTAGCTCAGATAGGCTAACATGAAATGGTAAGTGGACAGGTCACATGCCTCCCAAATGTCATTTGGATTGGTTGAATTTAATGTGTCTAAAAGCGTAAACACAGAATACATATGTCACCGGTTCAGGTAAGTCATACAAGGAGGCTGGATGTCAATCTCTCACTGATGTCAATTTCATAGTTTAGTGATAAAGATGGCGGAGTTGTATACCACGTGGAGAGCAAAATATTTCGAAAAATTAATTATAATAGCCAATTAGGCTCGAATGGAGCATGTTTACTGTGGACTGGGGTGCAGAAGAAGCAGCCACCCCATTATGGAGTGATTAATATCCAGCCTTTTGGAAAGAAAACATGGAGAATAATTCACGTTCATCGTTTGAAATTTATTTTGCATCATAATATAAATTTAGAAGAATTCACCAGTGACATAAGCCACTTATGTCATCAGTCAAGGTGTCACAATATTGCACACCTGAGTGCAGAAGTCAGTTTTGTTAATAATCAGAGACAGAGGTGTAGGGCCATGGAGAAATGTTCAGGCCATGTATTTTTGAGTAAACAGTATCCAAATTGTTTGTTCATTGGTCACACCTGAATTCACGCGTTAATATCTGAATCAGGAGAAACAGGTGAGTCCGACACATCAGGGGAGACAACTCTTGTTCTTTTAGGGTAACTGTGGTCTTTCTCAAAGTCAGGCATGTGTTTGTCAAGTTGTCTTTTCTTGTAGCCTTCTCTTCTTTCTTTTGCCTTATCCGCATCGGTTTTAGCTTTCTTAGCTTTTATATAGTTTTTAAGTTTAATTGCTTTATTGTAGATTTTTCTCCTTTTAACCTCCGGCCTCTGTTTATATGATCTTTCATAATCGCATTGCTTTTGTATCTGTTGTAGGTTTTTGCAGGCAGATGAGCCAGCTTCTAGGGGTGCACGGAGTGCTTCAAGTTTCTTATGCTGTGATGTTCCTTCACCGAGGTTCAGTCTTAACACCGTGGATCCAGCTCTCGCTGCCGCATTGGTAGGAAAGTTCACATTTTTTGGCAGTGAGGCACTGAATGCCCTGTTTGTTCCTTCTGACTTACATGTGTTTGAAAGATGCCTTATGGTTTTAAGGGCTGCTGCATGCAATTTCATATTCAATATTTTTCGCACCAGTATTCTGTCATTGTCATCCATATTCAACCATTTGATGTTGTTTGCACTCAGACTTCTAGATTTCTTCCACCAACTAGTATTAACCCCTCCACCACAAACTATAGCATGCCTCCTGCAATTTCCACAGTCTCCAGCATAACAGTCAATTGTTGCATCCAACACCTTAGGTAGTCTATGTGCTATTTCAGTTATGTCCCCTGCATAAGTCTCAAACAAATTTTTCAAAATCAGGTGGCTTCTATCTTTCAGATCTCCACTGAAGACTTTCTGTGCCTCTTTCTGCTCTTGCTTGGTGTCACCTGGGAACATGAATTCCGAGAAGTTGGCGTTATTGGCTTTATGGAACTGCGACTGTCCAAGATGAACAATATCAGCTTGCCTCTGAACCTCGATGATTGGTTGCAGACTCTGTAGCCCTTCGCCGAAGCCCTTCGCCGAAGCCCTCCGCCCCCCCTGGCATCCCCATCTGTGGTAAGATATTTCACCACAACACTTTCCACTCCAAACTGTCTCCCGAGTTGATATGCTATTGTTCTCTCTGATATATTGGTTTGCTCTGAAATTGTTGCGGTGCAGTCTGCATGACCTGGACAAGTAACAGCATATCCTTTAGACCTTAAGTAAGCTCCAGAGGCACATAATTTGTTTTCCAAATACATCCCTAATATTTTGTGTTGGTCAGTCTGGTCCTCGCATACGATTCCAATGGCTTGAGATGCACTCTGTCCATACTTCTTGCGGTTCACCCGTGTTGTGCTGTTGTATCGTACATCAAACTGCATGTTGATTGGCTGATTTTCAGGTAGTCCTCTCATCTTATTAATTTCCTTAACTTCCATTCGCCTCTCCGCCATGTCAGTTTCTGCAGTTTGCAAGACTGTTTTACCAATAGTATTTGCTGTTTTTTGCATTGATGATCTACACGGTGTTGGTATGTCACTGCTAGCTAATAAGAACCTAATCTTTTTATTGCTCACAGGAGTATCCATCTGGCCGGATTGAAGTTGGATGTTGGTCGTTGCAGACTTAGGTCCCCGCCAACCTGTGTGGAGCCTCATTGTATAGTTTGCACTGCCTAGATACAAAGGTACACTCCTTGCAATTTAATGTTTGTTTCCAGCATAATCCTCTTTTCACCTCACTGACGGCAAATTGTGGAAGTGGGCAGGTAGGTGTAATGGTGGCGTGGTCCGGTTTTGCCTCATTCCACATATCTTGCAGTTTCCCAGCATGCAACAGTCTCATGCCTATCCTCTCCTGCTTTGCTGGAGTCTTTGCATACTTTTCTGCTAAATCCGGCTTCTATGACTCCTTGGGACGTAATAGTTTTGCCTTCCCAGACCTTCCTTCCTCATCCGGAATTATGTAGGTATGGCCATGATAACCAACTCTGGTGACTTTGCTGAATTCCTCTCTGTCATACCTGGGGTGCCATGTTGATTTTGGCTCATTCTGTTTAGTTGTTTCCACCTCTTCAGAGTTTTTCATGATGCCTGAAGTTGAGGGTGTCTCCTGTGCATGGCAGACTTTTTGGGGAAATAATTTATGACCCAATTTGAACCGGGTGACCAAGCTTCCTCTCTTTCCTTTCTTAACTCGCTTCCGTTTCTTCGAGTTTCGCATGCTGATCTGGTGATGTTTTAGAGATGTGATGAGATAGCCATGTAATTGGTAAAGTTTATATACTATCTGTCTCTATGACAAAAGTGTGTGTCAATTGATCTGACACCTTTCATCATAGGCTCATCACAGTAATGTATTGCACGTTTCCCCCTAATGGATACACATGATTATGTGTATTATGGTATGCAGGAGTGACATCAGGGTCTTGCTATTTATTTTTTTTGCCACTGCCTGGCATTTATTTGTGTATTAGATGTCCCCCTTTCATACAGACCAGAATTTGACAGGTACACATTTTTAGTTTTTCCACTGAAATGTCATATTTACCATAAAAATCCCCAAAATCTGCCTTTTTTTGCATCTTTTTTTAAAATTTATTGAAAAATCCAGAAACAGTTTAGGGATATTTCTATTTAGGTATAGGATTCACAGATGTATGCAAAATCCATTTTGAGACTGATCAGCTCCTCAGTGACAGGAGTTTTCTTGGTTTAGGCAATGCCATAAGGCACCTCACACTATAGTGAATACATGTGTATTGTGAAGAAAGATGGGGGTAGATGTAGTTAATGGTTCATATTCCGAGACATATTTGATGGAAGTAGCTCAGATAGGCTAACATGAAATGGTAAGTGGACAGGTCACATGCCTCCCAAATGTCATTTGGATTGGTTGAATTTAATGTGTCTAAAAGCGTAAACACAGAATACATATGTCACCGGTTCAGGTAAGTCATACAAGGAGGCTGGATGTCAATCTCTCACTGATGTCAATTTCATAGTTTAGTGATAAAGATGGCGGAGTTGTATACCACATGGAGAGCAAAATATTTCGAAAAAATTAATTATAATAGCAAATTAGGCTCGAATGGAGCATGTTTACTGTGGACTGGGGTGCAGAAGAAGCAGCCACCCCATTATGGAGTGATTAATATCCAGCCTTTTGGAAAGAAAACATGGAGAATAATTCACGCTCATCGTTTGAAATTTATTTTGCATCATAATATAAATTTAGAAGAATTCACCAGTGACATATGCCACTTATGTCATCAGCCAAGGTGTCACAATATTGCACACCTGAGTGCAGAGGTCAGTTTTGTTAATAATCAGAGACAGAGGTGTAGGGCCATGGAGAAATGTTCAGACCATGTATTTTTGGGTAAACAGTATCCAAATTGTTTGTTCATTGGTCACACCTGAATTCACGCGTTAATATGTGAATCAGAAGTAACAGGTGAGTCCGACACATCAGTGGAGACAACTCTTGTTCTTTTAGGATAAATGTGTTCTTTCTCAAAGTCAGGCATGTGTTTGTCAAGCTGTCTTTTCTTGTAGCCTTCTCTTCTTTCTTTTGCCTTATCCGCATCGGTTTTAGCTTTCTTAGCTTTTATATAGTTTTTAAGTTTAATTGCTTTATTGTAGATTTTTCTTCTTTTAACCTCTGGCCTCTGTTTATATGATCTTTCATAATCGCATTGCTTTTGTATCTGTTGTAGGTTTTTGCAGGCAGATGAGCCAGTTTCTAGGGGTGCACGGAGTGCTTCAAGTTTCTTATGCTGTGATGTTCCTTCACCGAGGTTCAGTCTTAACACTGTGGATCCAGCTCTCGCTGCCGCATTGGTAGGAAAGTTCACATTTTTTGGCAGTGAGGCACTGAATGCCCTGTTTGTTCCTTCTGACTTACATGTGTTTGAAAGATGCCTTATGGTTTCAAGGGCTGCTGCATGCAATTTCATATTCAATATTTTTCGCACCAGTATTCTGTCATTGTCATCCATATTCAACCATTTGATGTTGTTTGCACTCAGACTTCTAGATTTCTTCCACCAACTAGTATTAACCCCTCCACCACAAACTATAGCATGCCTCCTGCAACTTCCACAGTCTCCAGCATAACAGTCAATTGTTGCATCCAACACCTGACGTAGTCTTTGTGCTATTTCAGTTATGTCCCCAACATAAGTCTCAAACAAATTTTTCAAAATCAGGTGGCTTCTATCTTTCAGATCTCCACTGAAGACTTTCTGTGCCTCTTTCTGCTCTTGCTTGGTGTCGAGAAGTTGGCGTTATTGGCTTTATGGAACTGCGACTGTCCAAGATGAACAATATCAGCTTGCCTCTGAACCTGGATGATTGGTTGCAGACTCTGTAGCCCTTCGCCGAAGCCCTCCGCCCCCCCTGGCATCCCCATCTGTGGTAAGATATTTCACCACAACACTTTCCACTCCACATTGTCTCCCGAGTTGATATGCTATTGTTCTCTCTGATATATTGGTTTGCTCTGAAATTGTTGCGGCGCAGTCTGCATGACCTGGACAAGTAACAGTATATCCTTTAGATCTTAAGTAAGCTCCAGAGGCACATAATTTGTTTTCCAAATACATCCCTAATATTTTGTGTTGGTCAGTCTGGTCCTCACATACGATTCCAATGGCTTGAGATGCACTCTGTCCATACTTCTTGCGGTTCACCCGTGTTGTGCTGTTGTATCGTACATCAAACTGCATGTTGATTGGCTGATTTTCAGGTAGTCCTCTCATCTTATTAATTTCTTTAACTTCCATTCGCCTCTCCGCCATGTCAGTTTCTGCAGTTTGCAAGACTGTTTTACCAATAGTATTTGCTGTTTTTTGCATTGATGATCTACACGGTGTTGGTATGTCACTGCTAGCTAATAAGAACCTAATATTTTTATTGCTCACAGGAGTATCCATCTGGCCGGATTGAAGTTGGATGTTGGTCGTTGCAGACTTAGGTCCCCGCCCCCTGTGTGGAGCCTCATTGTATAGTTTGCACTGCCTAGATACAAAGGTATACTCCTTGCAATTTAATGTTTGTTTCCAGCATAATCCTCTTTTCACCTCACTGACGGCAAATTGTGGAAGTGGGCAGGTAGGTGTAATGGTGGCGTGGTCCCGTATTGCCTCATTCCACATATCTTGCAGTTTCCCAGCATGCAACAGTCTCATGCCTATCCTCTCCTGCTTTGCTGGAGTCTTTGCATACTTTTCTGCCAAATCCGGCTTCTTTGACTCCTTGGGACGTAATAGTTTTGCCTTCCCAGACCTTCCTTCCTCATCCGGAATTATGTAGGTATGGCCATCATAACCAACTCTGGTGACTTTGCTGAATTCCTCTCTGTCATACCTGGGGTGCCATGTTGATTTTGGCTCATTCTGTTTAGTTGTTTCCACCTCTTCAGAGTTTTTCATGATGCCTGAAGTTGAGGGTGTCTCCTGTGCATGGCAGACTTTTTGGGGAAGTAATTTATGACCCAATTTGAACCGGGTGACCAAGCTTCCTCTCTTTCCTTTCTTAACTCGCTTCCGTTTCTTCGAGTTTCGCATGCTGATCTGGTGATGTTTTAGAGATGTGATGAGATAGCCATGTAATTGGTAAAGTTTATATACTATCTGTCTCTATGACAAAAGTGTGTGTCAATTGATCTGACACCTTTCATCATAGGCTGATCACAGTAATGTATTGCACGTATCACCCTAATGGATACACATGTGTATTATGGTATGCAGGAGTGACATCAGGGTCTTGCTATTTATTTTTTTTGCCACTGCCTGGCATTTATTTGTGTATTAGATGTCCCCCTTTCATACAGACCAGAATTTGACAGGTACACATTTTTAGTTTTTCCACTGAAATGTCATATTTACCATAAAAATCGCCAAAATCTGCCTTTTTTTGCATCTTTTTTAAAAATTTATTGAAAAATCCAGAAACAGTTTAGGGATATTTCTATTTAGGTATAGGATTCACAGATGTATGCAGAATCCATTTTGAGACTGATCAGCTCCTCAGTGAAGGTAGTTTTCTTGGTTTAGGCTAATGCCATAAGGCACCCCCCACTATAGTGAATACATGTGTATTGTGAAGAAAGATGGGGGTAGATGTAGTTAATGGTTCATATTCCGAGACATATTTGATGGAAGTAGCTCAGATAGGCTAACATGAAATGGTAAGTGGACAGGTCACATGCCTCCCAAATGTCATTTGGATTGGTTGAATTTAATGTGTCTAAAAGCGTAAACACAGAATACATATGTCACCGGTTCAGGTAAGTCATACAAGGAGGCTGGATGTCAATCTCTCACTGATGTCAATTTCATAGTTTAGTGATAAAGATGGCGGAGTTGTATACCACATGGAGAGCAAAATATTTCGAAAAAAGTAATTATAATAGCCAATTAGGCTCGAATGGAGCATGTTTACTGTGGACTGGGGTGCAGAAGAAGCAGCCACCCCATTATGGAGTGATTAATATCCAGCCTTTTAGAAAGAAAACATGGAGAATAATTCACGCTCATCGTTTGAAATTTATTTTGCATCATAATATAAATTTAGAAGAATTCACCAGTGACATATGCCACTTATGTCATCAGCCAAGGTGTCACAATATTGCACACCTGAGTGCAGAGGTCAGTTTTGTTAATAATCAGAGACAGAGGTGTAGGGCCATGGAGAAATGTTCAGACCATGTATTTTTGGGTAAACAGTATCCAAATTGTTTGTTCATTGGTCACACCTGAATTCACGCGTTAATATCTGAATCAGAAGTAACAGGTGAGTCCGACACATCAGGGGAGACAACTCTTGTTCTTTTAGGATAAATGTGTTCTTTCTCAAAGTCAGGCATGTGTTTGTCAAGCTGTCTTTTCTTGTAGCCTTCTCTTCTTTCTTTTGCCTTATCCGCATCGGTTTTAGCTTTCTTAGCTTTTATATAGTTTTTAAGTTTAATTGCTTTATTGTAGATTTTTCTTCTTTTAACCTCTGGCCTCTGTTTATATGATCTTTCATAATCGCATTGCTTTTGTATCTGTTGTAGGTTTTTGCAGGCAGATGAGCCAGCTTCTAGGGGTGCACGGAGTGCTTCAAGTTTCTTATGCTGTGATGTTCCTTCACCGAGGTTCAGTCTTAACACTGTGGATCCAGCTCTCGCTGCCGCATTGGTAGGAAAGTTCACATTTTTTGGCAGTGAGGCACTGAATGCCCTGTTTGTTCCTTCTGACTTACATGTGTTTGAAAGATGCCTTATGGTTTCAAGGGCTGCTGCATGCAATTTCATATTCAATATTTTTCGCACCAGTATTCTGTCATTGTCATCCATATTCAACCATTTGATGTTGTTTGCACTCAGACTTCTAGATTTCTTCCACCAACTAGTATTAACCCCTCCACCACAAACTATAGCATGCCTCCTGCAACTTCCACAGTCTCCAGCATAACAGTCAATTGTTGCATCCAACACCTTACGTAGTCTTTGTGCTATTTCAGTTATGTCCCCTGCATAAGTCTCAAACAAATTTTTCAAAATCAGGTGGCTTCTATCTTTCAGATCCCCACCGAAGACTTTCTGTGCCTCTTTCTGCTCTTGCTTGGTGTCACCTGGGAACATGAATTCCGAGAAGTTGGCGTTATTGGCTTTATGGAACTGCGACTGTCCAAGATGAACAATATCAGCTTGCCTCTGAACCTCGATGATTGGTTGCAGACTCTGTAGCCCTTCGCCGAAGCCCTTCGCCGAAGCCCTCCGCCCCCCCTGGCATCCCCATCTGTGGTAAGATATTTCACCACAACACTTTCCACTCCAAACTGTCTCCCGAGTTGATATGCTATTGTTCTCTCTGATATATTGGTTTGCTCTGAAATTGTTGCGGTGCAGTCTGCATGACCTGGACAAGTAACAGTATATCCTTTAGACCTTAAGTAAGCTCCAGAGGCACATAATTTGTTTTCCAAATACATCCCTAATATTTTGTGTTGGTCAGTCTGGTCCTCACATACGATTCCAATGGCTTGAGATGCACTCTGTCCATACTTCTTGCGGTTCACCCGTGTTGTGCTGTTGTATCGTACATCAAACTGCATGTTGATTGGCTGATTTTCAGGTAGTCCTCTCATCTTATTAATTTCTTTAACTTCCATTCGCCTCTCCGCCATGTCAGTTTCTGCAGTTTGCAAGACTGTTTTACCAATAGTATTTGCTGTTTTTTGCATTGATGATCTACACGGTGTTGGTATGTCACTGCTAGCTAATAAGAACCTAATATTTTTATTGCTCACAGGAGTATCCATCTGGCCGGATTGAAGTTGGATGTTGGTCGTTGCAGACTTAGGTCCCCGCCCCCTGTGTGGAGCCTCATTGTATAGTTTGCACTGCCTAGATACAAAGGTATACTCCTTGCAATTTAATGTTTGTTTCCAGCATAATCCTCTTTTCACCTCACTGACGGCAAATTGTGGAAGTGGGCAGGTAGGTGTAATGGTGGCGTGGTCCCGTATTGCCTCATTCCACATATCTTGCAGTTTCCCAGCATGCAACAGTCTCATGCCTATCCTCTCCTGCTTTGCTGGAGTCTTTGCATACTTTTCTGCTAAATCCGGCTTCTTTGACTCCTTGGGACGTAATAGTTTTGCCTTCCCAGACCTTCCTTCCTCATCCGGAATTATGTAGGTATGGCCATCATAACCAACTCTGGTGACTTTGCTGAATTCCTCTCTGTCATACCTGGGGTGCCATGTTGATTTTGGCTCATTCTGTTTAGTTGTTTCCACCTCTTCAGAGTTTTTTATGATGCCTGAAGTTGAGGGTGTCTCCTGTGCATGGCAGACTTTTTGGGGAAGTAATTTATGACCCAATTTGAACCGGGTGACCAAGCTTCCTCTCTTTCCTTTCTTAACTCGCTTCCGTTTCTTCGAGTTTCGCATGCTGATCTGGTGATGTTTTAGAGATGTGATGAGATAGCCATGTAATTGGTAAAGTTTATATGCTATCTGTCTCTATGACAAAAGTGTGTGTCAATTGATCTGACACCTTTCATCATAGGCTGATCACAGTAATGTATTGCACGTATCACCCTAATGGATACACATGATTATGTGTATTATGGTATGCAGGAGTGACATCAGGGTCTTGCTATTTATTTTTTTTGCCACTGCCTGGCATTTATTTGTGTATTAGATGTCCCCCTTTCATACAGACCAGAATTTGACAGGTACACATTTTTAGGTTTTCCACTGAAATATCATATTTACCATAAAAATCCCCAAAATCTGAATTTTTTTGCATCTTTTTTAAAAATTTATTGAAAAATCCAGAAACAGTTTAGGGATATTTCTATTTAGGTATAGGATTCACAGATGTATGCAGAATCCATTTTGAGACTGATCAGCTCCTCAGTGACAGGAGTTTTCTTGGTTTAGGCAATGCCATAAGGCACCTCACACTATAGTGAATACATGTGTATTGTGAAGAAAGATGGGGGTAGATGTAGTTAATGGTTCATATTCCGAGACATATTTGATGGAAGTAGCTCAGATAGGCTAACATGAAATGGTAAGTGGACAGGTCACATGCCTCCCAAATGTCATTTGGATTGGTTGAATTTAATGTGTCTAAAAGCGTAAACACAGAATACATATGTCACCGGTTCAGGTAAGTCATACAAGGAGGCTGGATGTCAATCTCTCACTGATGTCAATTTCATAGTTTAGTGATAAAGATGGCGGAGTTGTATACCACATGAAGAGCAAAATATTTCGAAAAAATTAATTATAATAGCCAATTAGGCTCGAATGGAGCATGTTTACTGTGGACTGGGGTGCAGAAGAAGCAGCCACCCCATTATGGAGTGATTAATATCCAGCCTTTTGGAAAGAAAACATGGAGAATAATTCACGCTCATCGTTTGAAATTTATTTTGCATCATAATATAAATTTAGAAGAATTCACCAGTGACATATGCCACTTATGTTATCAGCCAAGGTGTCACAATATTGCACACCTGAGTGCAGAGGTCAGTTTTGTTAATAATCAGAGACAGAGGTGTAGGGCCATGGAGAAATGTTCAGACCATGTATTTTTGGGTAAACAGTATCCAAATTGTTTGTTCATTGGTCACACCTGAATTCACGCGTTAATATCTGAATCAGAAGTAACAGGTGAGTCCGAAACATCAGGGGAGATAACTCTTGTTCTTTTAGGATAAATGTGTTCTTTCTCAAAGTCAGGCATGTGTTTGTCAAGCTGTCTTTTCTTGTAGCCTTCTCTTCTTTCTTTTGCCTTATCCGCATCGGTTTTAGCTTTCTTAGCTTTTATATAGTTTTTAAGTTTAATTGCTTTATTGTAGATTTTTCTTCTTTTAACCTCTGGCCTCTGTTTATATGATCTTTCATAATCGCATTGCTTTTGTATCTGTTGTAGGTTTTTGCAGGCAGATGAGCCAGCTTCTAGGGGTGCACGGAGTGCTTCAAGTTTCTTATGCTGTGATGTTCCTTCACCGAGGTTCAGTCTTAACACTGTGGATCCAGTTCTCGCTGCCGCATTGGTAGGAAAGTTCACATTTTTTGGCAGTGAGGCACTGAATGCCCTGTTTGTTCCTTCTGACTTACATGTGTTTGAAAGATGCCTTATGGTTTCAAGGGCTGCTGCATGCAATTTCATATTCAATATTTTTCGCACCAGTATTCTGTCATTGTCATCCATATTCAACCATTTGATGTTGTTTGCACTCAGACTTCTAGATTTCTTCCACCAACTAGTATTAACCCCTCCACCACAAACTATAGCATGCCTCCTGCAACTTCCACAGTCTCCAGCATAACAGTCAGTTGTTGCATCCAACATCTTAGGTAGTCTTTGTGCTATTTCAGTTATGTCCCCTGCATAAGTCTCAACCAAATTTTTCAAAATCAGGTGGCTTCTATCTTTCAGATCTCCACTGAAGACTTTCTGTGCCTCTTTCTGCTCTTGCTTGGTGTCACCTGGGAACATGAATTCCGAGAAGTTGGCGTTATTGGCTTTATGGAACTGCGACTGTCCAAGATGAACAATATCGGCTTGCCTCTGAACCTCGATGATTGGTTGCAGACTCTGTAGCCCTTCGCCGAAGCCCTCCGCCCCCCTGGCATCCCCATCTGTGGTAAGATATTTCACCAGAACACTTTCCACTCCAAACTGTCTCCCGAGTTGATATGCTATTGTTCTCTCTGATATATTGGTTTGCTCTGAAATTGTTGCGGTGCAGTGTGCATGACCTGGACAAGTAACAGTATATCCTTTAGACCTTAAGTAAGCTCCAGAGGCACATAATTTGTTTTCCAAATACATCCCTAATATTTTGTGTTGGTCAGTCTGGTCCTCACATACGATTCCAATGGCTTGAGATGCACTCTGTCCATACTTCTTGCGGTTCACCCGTGTTGTGCTGTTGTATCGTACATCAAACTGCATGTTGATTGGCTGATTTTCAGGTAGTCCTCTCATCTTATTAATTTCTTTAACTTCCATTCGCCTCTCCGCCATGTCAGTTTCTGCAGTTTGCAAGACTGTTTTACCAATAGTATTTGCTGTTTTTGCATTGATGATCTACACGGTGTTGGTATGTCACTGCTAGCTAATAAGAACCTAATCTTTTTATTGCTCACAGGAGTATCCATCTGGCCGGATTGAAGTTGGATGTTGGTCGTTGCAGACTTAGGTCCCCGCCCCCTGTGTGGAGCCTCATTGTATAGTTTGCACTGCCTAGATACAAAGGTACACTCCTTGCAATTTAATGTTTGTTTCCAGCATAATCCTCTTTTCACCTCACTGACGGCAAATTGTGGAAGTGGGCAGGTAGGTGTAATGGTGGCGTGGTCCCGTATTGCCTCATTCCACATATCTTGCAGTTTCCCAGCATGCAACAGTCTCATGCCTATCCTCTCCTGCTTTGCTGGAGTCTTTGCATACTTTTCTGCTAAATCCGGCTTCTTTGACTCCTTGGGACGTAATAGTTTTGCCTTCCCAGACCTTCCTTCCTCATCCGGAATTATGTAGGTATGGCCATCATAACCAACTCTGGTGACTTTGCTGAATTCCTCTCTGTCATACCTGGGGTGCCATGTTGATTTTGGCTCATTCTGTTTAGTTGTTTCCACCTCTTCAGAGTTTTTCATGATGCCTGAAGTTGAGGGTGTCTCCTGTGCATGGCAGACTTTTTGGGGAAGTAATTTATGACCCAATTTGAACCGGGTGACCAAGCTTCCTCTCTTTCCTTTCTTAACTCGCTTCCGTTTCTTCGAGTTTCGCATGCTGATCTGGTGATGTTTTAGAGATGTGATGAGATAGCCATGTAATTGGTAAAGTTTATATACTATCTGTCTCTATGACAAAAGTGTGTGTCAATTGATCTGACACCTTTCATCATAGGCTCATCACAGTAATGTATTGCACGTATCACCCTAATGGATACACAGGATTATGTGTATTATGGTATGCAGGAGTGACATCAGGGTCTTGCTATTTATTTTTTTTGCCACTGCCTGGCATTTATTTGTGTATTAGATGTCCCCCTTTCATACAGACCAGAATTTGACAGGTACACATTTTTAGTTTTTCCACTGAAATGTCATATTTACCATAAAAATCCCCAAAATCTGCCTTTTTTTAACATCTTTTTTAAAAATTTATTGAAAAATCCAGAAACAGTTTAGGGATATTTCTATTTAGGTATAGGATTCACAGATGTATGCAGAATCCATTTTGAGACTGATCAGCTCCTCAGTGACAGTAGTTTTCTTGGTTTAGGCTAATGCCATAAGGCACCCCACACTATAGTGAATACATGTGTATTGTGAAGAAAGATGGGGGTAGATGTAGTTAATGGTTCATATTCCGAGACATATTTGATGGAAGTAGCTCAGATAGACTAACATGAAATGGTAAGTGGACAGGTTAAATGCCTCCCAAATTTCATTTGGATTGGTTGAATTTAATGTGTCTAGTAGGGCTCGGACCACTAAAAAAGAGTCCCTAGCCGTTAACCCCCTCTAAATAACCTCTGCCATAGAGGACAAGTTTTTGTGCTGATTTTTTTCCCAGCTTCCTTTTGATAATGAGAGAAGGGCTTGCATGGCCAACATTAAGCATGACAAGTGTCCTTTTGAGTTGTGACTTTTATTTTGAATTCACTGCATAATTCATGCCAGTCTGAGGAACTATATGCAGGTGCGTAGACTCTGCTTTTTGCAGGTAAGTTATTCGCCGGAAGTACGGTGCTTGCCAACAGGACGCTCTGGCTCGAAATTTTGATGGGCGACCCCCGCCAAGAAGTAGATGGCGATCAGGACTTGAATGGAACTACAAACTGCCAGCAGATGAAAGTCCAAAAATAATTAATAAATCAGCCAGGTGCAGTTTCATTAACATGGCCGTCAATGTAATTTTAATAGTGGTCCGAGCCCAGCAAGGTGGGTAGGATGCCTATGTACTCGAAACGCGCGCCACAACACACCTACTAATCTCCACATTGGGGAAAAGTTGATCATATTTGATGCTCAATATTACACCCTGATACTAAAATACGATCGTAGTGAGCATGATGCAGAATTACGGATAAATACAGGCCACATAATCGTCTTAAAATATTCCTGGGAGTTGTGGTCTGTTGTGGGTCCGTTTCGGTTACACATTAGTAGGGTCGGTCGGAGCTGTGGCGCGATTTACTCGCGGTTGATCAGTTGTTGAGGACGCCATTTATCGATCGGTAATTCATTACTGAAACTGAAGCACTTACCACAAAATAATCTCTGTTTCCATTGTTGCTCTTCTTGTCTTCAACGCACCTTCGAATTTCCCGCAAAGCACGTGTGACGAAAATGCCCATGGCCTGGAGAATGTTATTTTCGTTCTAATGCTGACAGTGTAAATAGCATTGTGAATGGACCGATAATGGTGGATACTCGAATGGTAAATATCCCTGACACGCATCTTGCATCGAAACCGGGCGAGAGAAGTCGAACTCTGCTGATCTGACACGAAATCCAACACCGCCGGAGTCTATACTTTCGTTTTATGGGGGCTGCCATGTTTGGGCGCGCAAAGGATTATGGGAGCCAGAGCCTATATAAGACGCGGAGAAATGGACGTTCGGCACTCTGTCATAGACATTCGGCCAGTAAGTATCGTGCGGGAGAGCACAGAGACAGGATCGCCACAAATGCGCCGAAAGGGCCGAAAGTGCCGATTTATTGCCGAAATAGCACCGAACTGGGTTGGAGAGCCGAGAGCCGAGCCATAGCTTAGGAATAAAAGATACTAACACGCACAGTATCTGAGGACGAGAAGTCCACAGTGGTTCACACGTCTACAGTAGTTGTTATCCAGCATGCATGACGCATTAAAGTCTAACTTCTAACTGTACCGTGCGAACGATATCTACGGGAAATACAGAGCACCAAATATCCCACACCTGCAGCCTATTTTCATACAAATGCCATTCAGTATGTATTAAACATTAAAGTCTGGTATTTTGTCCGCGGCTAACGTTTTGCTTCGGCAATAGGTGATTAACTGTTTATTAGCCAGTGGTATTCGTACATAGGAACAGGTTCAGTGTAGTCCTCTACCTGAGCACCGGGCCGAAGTACTTTGCCGCCGTCCTCGGTTAATAGCAAATTATCACCGCTAGCGTTGGCTATGTATTTTACATGATTACAAATACTTACTCACACACAGACACCAGATCATCGGCCTTCGGGACGAGATCTGCACATACAGCTCACACTAGCTCGCACTTCAACACAGACTAGCGTTCGAGGTTACGACCGAGAATTGCGTACGTCTTATTCACTCACTCACCTTACCCTCATGGGTCGTATACAGGCTTCGGCTAGATGCGATCAATAACATATACTTGCTTACAGACAAGATCGTCGGCCTTACGGACGGAATAAATCTAATCACTCATCTACACTAGTTATTCACAGGCCTCGGCTAGGAATAACTGATAACACAAGCTTACATCCACTGTACATATTTACACTGTCGCAGGGCTCGAATTATGCTTTGCCGCAAGACTCTGAATTCTAATACAAATCATTGATATTAATTGACATTACACTGTAAGGTAATAATAAACCCCCGAGACCAGGGCATTATTACCACATATATATGCAGACAATCTGAGCCTATTAACTCGTCCTTGGGTCAACGCCGTGAGGGCCGAGCCGAAGACGGAGAATTCGGGCCGAGCCGAAGACGTCGAAGTCTGCCGAGCCGAAGACGGGTCGCCGAATCGGGCCGAGCCGAAGACGTGAAGTCTGCCGAGCCGAAGACGGGTCGCCGAATTCGGGCCGAGCCGAAGACGTGAAGTCTGCCGAGCCGAAGACGGGTCGCCGAATTCGGGCCGAGCCGAAGACGTGAAGTCTTCCGAGCCGATGTTCGGGTCGCCGATAACAGGGAAGTGCCGAGCCGAAAGGGGCTGCCGCCGAAGACGCTGCTGCTAGGAGAGGCAGTGATACGGAGAGGATTCCAGAGACGATTAATAACGCTTAGATGAACTGGGCCGTGTAACCTTAGACACGGTAGACGTTCCATACAGTCCGGGGCTACGCCTACGACCGGAAAGGAACCAGAGACGCCGTACCATACCACGACGAGAGCCAGTCTGGACGAGACTGGGCCGTGACGCGTCATAGATAGGGTCTCTTGTATATACTGTATATTATTAGTCTTTCTCTTTAAGATAAAGATAACGCTTAACGATAACTACCTCTAGAGTAGGGATCTTTATTACAGGTATTGTGCGCGTACAGAGCTGTGTACATTGCAGAATACAATATTATTACTTTATTATTGCCTTGGTTGTTTCTACAGGTCCCCCCATCCTACCTCCTCGATCCAGACAAGGTGACAGGTTGAATCGGACCTTCCTCGTTGGCCAATTCCAGTCATACGAGACTGCGTTCACATCAGCCTGACAATTTGTCACAGGGGCCTGAGACCAGGCCGCCTCAAGTCTCGTGTACACCGCAAAGATAGACGTTTTCTGACCGCTCGAACGTCACAACTGGTGGCAGCGGTGGGATGGCTAACACCGGGAAACCGATGGAGAAGGGACCACGCTGGGAAGAAACCAGAAAACCAAGCATGACGAGTATTGGAGATGTCGGCGCCGAACTACGTCCAGCAGACAGCGACTGGCAGTCAGGGAGGACGAGAAGCCAGCGGCAGCTGTCCACAACGCCAACTCCGAGGGACCGAGAGGAGTCACGACGAGGAGTGGGGACCGGGCGTTCAGCGACTGAGGCGCCGAAGAGGGTAGATTTACTGGACCTATCTACAGTAGAGCTAGGCAGAGTGCTATTAGCTCCTCCGTCTGACCTGACGCCGATTCCTTCGCGTGAGATGTTATCCAGCCTGGATGGGAGTTATCGAGCCCCTAAAGACTCTGGTTCTGATAACCACGGTCTCGGGGGCCGATACGAACACCGTGACGACGATTCGACCGTCCAGATGATGGAAGAGATTGCCGAGCTACGACAAACCATGGGGTCTATGGCCAGGACGTTCCAGTCGACTGTATCCATGCTAACGAGCCGGATGCAGGAAAGAGAGGCAATCAGACGACCGGACACTGAAAACGACGCCGCAGAGCTGAATGCGAGTTGTGGAACTGCCGAAATGGTTGGTGATTACCGCCGAACCGAATGTATGTCCGGGTCGCAGCAAGGTTGCGATCAGACGCCGCCGCCGCCGAGGAGAGGACGAGATGAGCCCATGAGCTGGAGGCAGCCATTACAAACATCGACCCCTGCGGTTGAGGCGAGGCGACCGATGTTGACGGCGGCAAAGGCAGCTACCTATGATGGCACAACGCCATTACGGGATTATCTCTCCCATTTCGACCACTGTGCTGCTATCAACGGATGGACATACTCACAACGGGGTCAATATCTGGCCGTCGCCCTCCGAGGATCTGCCCAACAGCTGTTGGCCAGCTTGAAATCAGAACCAGGGAGCGCTGACTATGGACGATTGAGGGGTGCCTTGGAGAAGCGTTTTGCTCCGCCGAATCAATTGGATTTGTATAAAACGCAGTTAAAATCCAGATACCGAGAGAAGTCAGAAGATCTTCCGGGCCTAGCTCAGGCATTAATTCGGCTTGCACAACAGGCATATCCCGATGCCGGGGATGACGTACAGGATACCTTGGCAAAGGATCAGTTTTTGGAGGCTATTGGAGACGAGCTTAGATTTCTTGTATGGCAGACGCGGCCGAAAACCTTAGATGCAGCTGTACACTCTGCTGTAGAAGTAGAAGCATTCAAGTCCTCGCAACGCCGTAAGACTTGGGCAACTGCGAAGTCCACGGTTCCTAGTAAAGATGAGGGAATAGCTGCAACCTCCGAGGATGACGAAGAATCTGAAGCTCGCCTGAGAAAACAGATCAAAGAATTGATGGAGGAAATAATGCGAAAGTCTCAACCTCAACCACGGCGACGACCACAAAGATACACCAGAGGTCAACAACGGACGTATGGGAATCGGGAGCGAAGTAATGCTTGCTGGTCGTGCGGCAGAGAGGGTCATTACCGGGCGGACTGTCCAGATTTGTCTAGAACAGATGACTCTAAACCGCCGAGATCGCCCAAGAATCCTCCCAAGGTTAATACTTCCGGGGAAGCTGGACTCTATTTGCCTGCCCAGATCGGGCCAGTGAAGGTTTGGTGTTGTGTTGACACGGGGGCGTCGATTTCCCTCCTGAGCGAGAAAGTATACCAGCAGCTGAGTCCGCGGCTCAAACCAGCCCTGAGGAGCCCGTCTTATGCTAGTATTCGAATGGCTGACGGTACGTTGATGCCCCTGAAAGGTGAAGCTGATTTTAAAATCACTATAGATGGTACCACACGAACACAGAAGATGATAGTCGGGGAACTGACAGTGGACGCTCTCCTTGGGTACGATTTCCTCAGCACCCACTGTACCAAGATCGACACGGAGCGCCACAGGGTCAAGTACGGTGGCCGCTACATCCAATGCGAGGTCGTGGGGAGCGCAGGCTGTTACCGTGTAGCCGTGACCGAGACTGTGACTATTCCTGCTGGAGCCGAAGCCGTTGTGACAGGAAAAGTTCGTGGGGGCCTACCAGGCGAGGTAGGGATGATCGAAAACGAACCGGAGTTTACCCAGAAGACAGGAGCCATGGTGGCCAGGGTCCTTACCGAGGTGAACCGTGACTGCGAAGTCACCCTGAGGTTTCTCAACTTGTCCTCCGATCCGACTGTAGTCCAGGGCGGGACGCTGTGCGGTCGTATGGGTGAAGTAGAAGTAGTGGACGATCAAGTTTCGAGTGCGGCCGAAGCGTCGAAGCCGAGCCGTGCGAAACCTAGTAGACAGAGGCCCGCCGTGCCGACCAGCGAATGTCCAGACCACCTTACAGATCTGGTTCGACGATCCAGCGAAGGCCTAGAGACAGACCAAGCCCTGGCTGTAGAAGATTTGGTCACCCGATATACTGACCTGTTCGCTAAGGACGATACTGATCTAGGTCGAACGACGATGGTACAACATCACATAAAAACTGGAAGTGCACCACCCATCCGCATTCCCCCGAGGCGACCGCCGATTCACGCCCGTGAAATGATCGATGAGCAAGTTGAAGACATGTTACAACGGGGTGTGGTCGAGCCATCCAGTGGACCGTGGTCAGCGCCGGTAGTTCTGGTGAAAAAGAAGGACGGGAAAATGCGCTTCTGCGTTGACTACCGTGCTTTGAACAAGATCACAGAGAAGGATGCTTACCCGTTGCCGAGGATCGACGACTCTCTGGATTCTTTAGCAGGTGCAAGTTGGTGGAGTACCCTTGACTTAATGTCAGGGTACTGGCAAGTTGAAGTGTCCCCCGAAGATAGATGCAAGACAGCCTTTGCAACCAGGAAAGGTCTGTACCAGTTCCGAGTTATGCCGTTCGGGCTGTGCAATGCGCCCGGGACCTTTGAGCGTCTAATGGAAGCCATCCTAGCAGGACTCCATTATGATACGTGTCTCGTCTACCTTGACGATATCATCGTTTTTGGACGAACGTTTGACGAGATGATTCAGCGTCTTGACGGGGTCTTCGCGAGGTTAAAACAACATGGTCTTAAGCTCAAGCCGTCCAAGTGCGTCATAGGGGCACGACAAGTCCTTTATCTAGGCCACGTAGTGTCACAGAATGGGATTGGAACTGACCCACAGAAGATCCGTGCTGTGCGAGACTGGCCTCCACCCGTTTCGCAGACCGAGGTTCGGAGCTTCCTGGGTCTCTGCAGCTACTATCGACGTTTCATCCGGGATTTTGCCACCATTGCAGCGCCGCTGCATACGTTAACTGAAAAGAAGACAGTCTTCATATGGGACAACACAGCGCAGCAAGCCTTCGACACCCTGAAAGACAAGCTGACAACCGCGCCTGTGCTTGCTATGCCAGACTTTAAGCTCCCTTTCATTTTGGACACGGACGCGAGTAACTATGGCATAGGGGCCGTTTTGTCACAGGTGATGGATGGAGAAGAGAAGGTCGTGGCATACGCCAGCCGTGTGTTGTCGAAGGCCGAACGAGCCTACTGTGTGACGAGAAGAGAACTGCTGGCTGTTGTGCATTTCGTCAAATGTTTTCGACACTACCTGTTTGGGCGGAAGTTCCTGCTTCGCACCGATCACGGCTCGCTGAGATGGCTCATGCGGTTCAAGGAACCGGAGGGACAGCTGGCCCGTTGGATCCAGGCCCTCGGCATCTACGATTTCAACATCGAGCATCGTCCGGGTCGAAAACATGGTAACGCCGACGCACTGAGTCGTATCCCATGCAAACAGTGTGGTCGATCAAGCAGCGATGACGTTCAGGCAGCCGCCCGTGTGATTGAGATGGTGTCGCCAACCGAAGGATTCGGCCGAGCCCAGGCCGAAGATCCCGACCTACAACCTGTTCTCGACTGGGTGCGGCAAGGTAGCCGACCAAACCGAGAAGACGTCAGCCCGTACGGACTCGTCACGAAGAGCCTGTGGGGTGCCTTCGATATGTTGGAGATTTGCGATTCGCTGTTGGTTAGACGTTGGGTGGATGACCGTGGTAATGTCAAGCGACGACTGCTGGTCGTACCTCGTTCCTTGCGCCGTAAAGTATTAAGAGAGTGCCACGACGGTCTCACCGGTGGACGTCTCGGAGTAAAGAAGACTTTAGCGAAGGTGAGGCAGGCCTATACCTGGCCTGGCCTGCAGACGGACATACGCCAATGGTGCCGAAGCTGCGATGTATGTAACAGAAGAAAGCAGGCTGGACGCAAACCGCGAGGACCACACAGTGGACAGATGACTGGTTGTCCGGGAGAGAGGATTGCAGTCGACATCCTTGGGCCAATGCCCGAGACGGGCAGTGGAAACCAGTATATTGCCGTCATCGGAGACTATTTTACCCGTTGGGTCGAAGCCGTTGCCATGCCCAACCAAGAAGCTACTACTGTTGCACAGGCTGTAGTGGAACACTATGTGACCAAGTTCGGTGTTCCAATGGCGATCCATTCGGACCAAGGCCGCCAGTTTGAGAGCCGAGTCTTCAAAGGGATGTGCCGAATTTTGGGGATGAGGAAGACAAGGACGACGCCATACCACCCCCAATCGAATGGCATGATTGAGCGGTTCAACAGAACATTAGCCCAAATGCTACATGCCAGTGTTGACCGTCATCCAAGCGACTGGGACTTGCATATACCGCTTGTAGTGATGTCCTATCGTGCTACAGCCCATGAGACGACAGGATTCTCGCCGAATATGATGGTGTTCGGGAGAGAAGTCTCTCTGCCATCTCACTTGGTACTGGGAGCTCCTCCACGTCAGCAAGTGGAACCTACAGAGTGGGTAGGAGAACTACGGGACGAGATGGACGAGATTCATCGTAACGCCCGAGAAGTGACTGGGAAGAGCCTGCGGCGCCAGAAGAGGGTATATGATAATAAGGCCTTTCCGCAGAAGTATAAACCTGGAGATCAGGTTTACCTGTACATTTCTGCTCCAAGACGTGGAGAGAATCGGAAACTACGAGACCGCTGGGCAGGACCATACGTGATAAAGGAAACTCTCACGGACGTGACCTACCGCATTGCAGATGAGGACGGAGGTCTCCGGGTTGTTCACCATGACAAGCTGAAGCCTTTCTATGCTCGTGAGATGTCCACCAGTGAGTCTGAAGAAACGTCTGGCGACGATGGAGATGTAGAATCAGATGATAGTGTGGGACATGGGGCTATCTTTCCTTACCCCATGGAACCATCGACTGTCGTCAGAACGCCGACTGTTGACCGGCGACCTCGATTGACCCGGGGCGGGCGTGAGATACGGCGACCACGGAGATTTGCCGATTTCGAGGTTGATTTGCAGTCTGCATCACCATTGGATCTCGAGATGGAAGCTTTACCCCCGGCCGAGGCCGAGACAGAACGGCGGCGGACGACCCGAGGTCGAGTGATTAGACGCCCCGCGCGTTATCGGGATTAATGTAATTGGGCCGTGATTGGCCGATGCTGTAAAGCTAGGGACCTGATGTCCCTTCCTTCAGCGACAGCCCAGCAGACGGCTGGGAAGAACGTCGTTTGGTAATTCTGCAAGGATTGGTGCCTTTGTTATGATACTGTGGACTATCGGAGAAAAGACTGCGTGTTTGTTCTACTCACCGGTGATTGGTAGCTGAGCCGAGCTCCACGACGAGGGCGTCGTGTTTTCGAAGGCGTGGGTAGTGTGACGAAAATGCCCATGGCCTGGAGAATGTTATTTTCGTTCTAATGCTGACAGTGTAAATAGCATTGTGAATGGACCGATAATGGTGGATACTCGACTTACCTGTATTAACTGTGCGCTGAAACTTTCAGCGAGGGAAGTGTAAATATCCCTGACACGCATCTTGCATCGAAACCGGGCGAGAGAAGTCGAACTCTGCTGATCTGACACGAAATCCAACACCGCCGGAGTCTATACTTTCGTTTTATGGGGGCTGCCATGTTTGGGCGCGCAAAGGATTATGGGAGCCAGAGCCTATATAAGACGCGGAGAAATGGACGTTCGGCACTCTGTCATAGACATTCGGCCAGTAAGTATCGTGCGGGAGAGCACAGAGACAGGATCGCCACAAATGCGCCGAAAGGGCCGAAAGTGCCGATTTATTGCCGAAATAGCACCGAACTGGGTTGGAGAGCCGAGAGCCGAGCCATAGCTTAGGAATAAAAGATACTAACACGCACAGTATCTGAGGACGAGAAGTCCACAGTGGTTCACACGTCTACAGTAGTTGTTATCCAGCATGCATGACGCATTAAAGTCTAACTTCTAACTGTACCGTGCGAACGATATCTACGGGAAATACAGAGCACCAAATATCCCACACCTGCAGCCTATTTTCATACAAATGCCATTCAGTATGTATTAAACATTAAAGTCTGGTATTTTGTCCGCGGCTAACGTTTTGCTTCGGCAATAGGTGATTAACTGTTTATTAGCCAGTGGTATTCGTACATAGGAACAGGTTCAGTGTAGTCCTCTACCTGAGCACCGGGCCGAAGTACTTTGCCGCCGTCCTCGGTTAATAGCAAATTATCACCGCTAGCGTTGGCTATGTATTTTACATGATTACAAATACTTACTCACACACAGACACCAGATCATCGGCCTTCGGGACGAGATCTGCACATACAGCTCACACTAGCTCGCACTTCAACACAGACTAGCGTTCGAGGTTACGACCGAGAATTGCGTACGTCTTATTCACTCACTCACCTTACCCTCATGGGTCGTATACAGGCTTCGGCTAGATGCGATCAATAACATATACTTGCTTACAGACAAGATCGTCGGCCTTACGGACGGAATAAATCTAATCACTCATCTACACTAGTTATTCACAGGCCTCGGCTAGGAATAACTGATAACACAAGCTTACATCCACTGTACATATTTACACTGTCGCAGGGCTCGAATTATGCTTTGCCGCAAGACTCTGAATTCTAATACAAATCATTGATATTAATTGACATTACACTGTAAGGTAATAATAAACCCCCGAGACCAGGGCATTATTACCACATATATATATGCAGACAATCTGAGCCTATTAACTCGTCCTTGGGTCAACGCCGTCCGAGCCGAAGACGGGTCGCCGAATTCGGGCCGAGCCGAAGACGTGAAGTCTGCCGAGCCGAAGACGGGTCGCCGAATTCGGGCCGAGCCGAAGACGTGAAGTCTGCCGAGCCGAAGACGGGTCGCCGAATTCGGGCCGAGCCGAAGACGTGAAGTCTGCCGAGCCGAAGACGGGTCGCCGAATTCGGGCCGAGCCGAAGACGTGAAGTCTTCCGAGCCGATGTTCGGGTCGCCGATAACAGGGAAGTGCCGAGCCGAAAGGGGCTGCCGCCGAAGACGCTGCTGCTAGGAGAGGCAGTGATACGGAGAGGATTCCAGAGACGATTAATAACGCTTAGATGAACTGGGCCGTGTAACCTTAGACACGGTAGACGTTCCATACAGTCCGGGGCTACGCCTACGACCGGAAAGGAACCAGAGACGCCGTACCATACCACGACGAGAGCCAGTCTGGACGAGACTGGGCCGTGACGCGTCATAGATAGGGTCTCTTGTATATACTGTATATTATTAGTCTTTCTCTTTAAGATAAAGATAACGCTTAACGATAACTACCTCTAGAGTAGGGATCTTTATTACAGGTATTGTGCGCGTACAGAGCTGTGTACATTGCAGAATACAATATTATTACTTTATTATTGCCTTGGTTGTTTCTACAGGTCCCCCCATCCTACCTCCTCGATCCAGACAAGGTGACAGGTTGAATCGGACCTTCCTCGTTGGCCAATTCCAGTCATACGAGACTGCGTTCACATCAGCCTGACAATTTGTCACAGGGGCCTGAGACCAGGCCGCCTCAAGTCTCGTGTACACCGCAAAGATAGACGTTTTCTGACCGCTCGAACGTCACACACGGAACACTAGCAACGCTTCAACCAATCGAGTGCTCTCTACTTTTCAGAGAGACGGCATTTCACTGATCAGAGAGCTGACAGAGACAGCGATATTGGCCTATCAAATGCCGTGTATCTCCTCGTGTTCGGTTGACGTTAAGAAAAATGTTTCAACCATATTTGTCGAGTTACATGAAATATTTCTTTTTGTTGCAGTAAATAATTAAAATCAATGCAGCAGGTATGTTCAACAAACATCATTTATTGGATGAATGGTATGTGCAAAGTATGAACTCTGACTTTCCCCTTGGAAATTTCTATCTAAATTCGGGTTGTGATGGACAGTGCGGTACCTTGTCTGCGACCTTAGCTGGTGGGGTCCATATATGTAGATACATAACTACCACGGATAATTAGGATATTACTGAGATATCCATCTTATACTGACCCTTATCAAATGCCTGTGCGATGTGACCACAAAGTACAATGTTTTGACGTCTCCGATGAGGAGTTCTGCGATTGGGGATTGCACTGTCAGGGTTATTTATGCCCTGTCGTTGGATGCGTTCCGCTGAACAATGTGCAGGATTTACAACCAGATTGCCCAGATACCAGCCAAGCCGATGAAGATCGCGAAAGTGTTGATCATAAGAGAGAATATTACTACGTCGAACAAAATAATCAAATGGTTATTCAGGCTAATTGGGATAGTGAATGTCCGGCCGGGCACATTGATCATCAGAGATGTCATCCCGAGCATGTCAAATTTTTCCCTCGTCATAAAGCCTGTATCTATGATCATGACGAGTATGGAGATTTACGGTATTGTCGAAATGGCGCACACCTACGCCATTGCGAGTCGTTTGAATGCCCCGGCATGTTCAAATGTCCGAGATCATATTGTGTATCTTTTAATAAATTTTGTGATGGCATTGTAGACTGTGTAGATGGCACAGATGAAATTAGCTGTTCCAGTCAAGTTTGCCCTGGAAAATATCGTTGTGGCAATATCTCTCAATGCATCTCCTTGGGAGATATATGTGACAAAAGAGCAAACTGTAAGTCAAACGGGATGGACGAACAATTCTGTGATCTCCAATCATTCCACTGCCCGGATAACTGTATTTGCCAGGTATATTCGATATCCTGCCATGATATCCATCAGTTGCCATACATCAGAATATCTTCGAATGTACGCGTGCTTGAACTCGACCAGAATGAGCTACTTCTGAATACATCAACATTCGAGAAATTTTCGTACTTAGCTATTCTAGTTCTCTCTAACGGTAGGTTAGAAGACATCCCATTCCATCTATTCGCAAGTTTATCAAATTTAATATATCTCGATCTTAGATACAACAGCCTGAGTAAATTGGGCCAAGGTACTTTCGATGGACTAGGTAACTTACAGACCTTGGAACTTGAGGGAAATCCTCTCTCGTTTGTATAGAAGGGAACATTTGGCGGTCTGACGTCTCTGCCTACGTTGAATCTCAGTGGACTTATGATGAAGGAACTTCCTGATTATGCATTCTATGGTCTACTGGAGATGAAACAATTGGACATGTCCAACAACGGAATACGTATAATTAATCTGTATGCATTTGCTTCCATCCCTCGATTAGACCTGCTACTGTTAGAAGAAAATCCACTAGATAAGACAGCATCCTAATTATTCGGTTCTCTAGATGTTGATACCACGCGGACTGATTCCTACCGATTTTGCCGTCGGGAATGTTAGAGACTGACAACCAGATGTCGACGTATATTCCTCCTGTTCTGATCTCCTCGCCAATGACTTCGTTCAAATAGTAGTGTGGATGTTTGGAGTATTAGCATCAGTGGGGAACGTATCTGTTATTTGTTGGCGTTTGTTGATCAAGATAAATAACCCCCAGTCCGTGTTCGTTTTGCATTTAAGTATATCGGACACATTGATGGGGGTATACCTAATCTGTCTAGCTACGGTGGACACGCGCTACAGGGGCGATTACATTTTGCACGATGAAGAATGGCGCGAGAGTGGGTTCTGTCAATTCCTTGGAGCGATAGCCACAATTTCTTGTGAAATGTCCATATTCATTATGTTTTGCATAGCCCTCGATCGAACCAAACGTCTATTATATCCATTTGGTAAAATCCAGTTCACAAGAAAAACAGCTTGGATCGCTGTGATCTTAGGGTGGCTTTGTTCCTTGACAGTTGGAGTACTGCCTTACTTAATACCGTCTTACTTCGGCAACTACTACGGGCGAAACGCGATTTGTCTACCGTTCAACTTCGCCGAGCCGAGCGGAAACGGCTGGGAATTCGCTGCAGTTGTCTTTGTAGGCCTGAATACGATGGTACTCGCGTTTATTATCATCATGTACACGATGATATATTTTGACGTGAAAAAAACACAGGCGAAAGCTGGTTCAGATCTGGAAGTAGCTCGACGTCTGTCGCTCGTTATTATGTCCAATGGTATCTGCTTTATCCCTATTATAATCGTTAACATTTCTGCAATATTGGGACATCCCGCAAATAGGGATATAGCCTCTGTTCTGACAACTGTTATTCTACCTGTTAACTCTGCAATCAATCCTTATTTATTCACCTTCAGCACCTGTCGTGCCAGAAGGGGACAATGTTAGAGTATACTAAGGGCGAAAACAAAGCAAGCTGAAATTAAAATCACTTTCTTCACCTGAAAAGCTGAACAATTGCACAAAAGACGGGGTAATTTCCCCCCCAAATCGGGAAACGGATCACCATCAATATGCTGGCTCTAGATCTGATATTGGGGTCAAAGCAATGAATCTGAAGATAACAGATACCTCTATCTGAATTTCGTATTATTTCTATAAACCTGAGTAGTATACAGCGCGCAAGATAAGTAATATTTCACCCGGATGTAGAGGTCATAGAGGTCAATGATGAATATTGACCAATCAAATGCGTGGATGTAGTTAGACTGCGCATGTGCAGAATTGGTGGTGACGTCATAAGTGTGGATGTGCGCGTGAGGAACAGTGGTAGGTGGGACAAGATGGCGGCCTGTTTTAGTGTGGTGTGGGAGGTGGGACAAGATGGCGGCCTGTTTTAGTGTGTTGTGGGAGTGGGACAAGATGGCGGCCTGTTTTAGTGTGTTGTGTGGGAGGTGGGACAAGATGGCGGCCTGTTTTAGTGTCGTGTGGGAGGTGGGACAAGATGGCGGTTGGTTTTAGTGTGTTGTGTGGGAGGTGGGACAAGATGGCGGGCCGTATTTGTGTGTTTTTGTGTGTTGTGTGGGAGGTGGGACAAGATGGCGGCCGGTTTTAGTGTCGTGTGGGAGGTGGGACAAGATGGCGGCGAGTTTTAGTGTCGTGTGGGAGGTGGGACAAGATGGCGGCCTGTTTTAGTGTCGTGTGGGAGGTGGGACAAGATGGCGGTCCGTTTTAGTGTGTTGTGTGGGAGGTGGGACAAGATGGCGGCCCGTATTTGTGTGTTGTGTGGGAGGTGGGACAAGATGGCGGCCTGTTTTAGTGTGTTGTGTGGGAGGTGGGATAAGATGGCGGCCGGTTTTAGTGTGTGGGAGGTGGACGGCATGTTCGGGCATGTTCGGGCAAAAAAAAGTTCCGGCAAAAAAAAAAAAAAAAAAAAATGTATTCATGCGCGGTGATGCGGTTTGGCCGTGGTTTTGGCGGTGATTCGGTCTCGGGAAAAAGTAGTCCCTAGATAAAATGGTCCGATGGGGTCGAGTGAGGTATCAAAGTGAAGGTTAGGTGAAGGAGCATCTAATGGGCTGGGTGTGGGGTTGAAATATCGTCATTCTGCGCATGCGCGGCGGCCGAAGGGTATGAAAATAGCCTTGTTGGAGCTAGGGGAGCCCCTAAGGGTCCGATGGGGTCGAGTGAGGTATCAAATTGAAGGTTAGGTGAAGGGGCATCTGATGGGCTGGGCGCGGGGTTGAACTATCGGCATTCTGCGCATGCGCGGAGGCCAAAGGGTATGAAAATAGCCTTTTTGGAGCTAGGAGATTGACTACTGGTCCAGTGGGGTCGAGTGAGGTATCGATGTGAAGCATTCGTGAAGGGGCATCTGATGGGCTGGGTGTGGGGTTGAAATATCGGCATTCTGCGCATGCGCGGTGGCCCAAGGGTATGGAAATAGCGGTTTTGGAGCTAGGGGAGTCCCTAATGGGCCAATGGAGTCGTATGAGGTATCAAAGTGAAGCATTCGTGAAGGGGCATCTGATGGACTGGGCGTGGGGTTGAAATATCGGCATTCTGCGCATGCGTGGTGACCCAAGGGTATGGAAATAGACGTTTTGGAGCTAGGGGAGCCCCTAATGGTCCAATGGGGTCGAGTGAGGTATCAAAGTGAAGCATTCGTGAAGGGGCATCTGATGGGCTGGATATGGGGCTGAACTATCGGCATTCTGCGCATGCGCGGTGGCCCAAGGGTATGAAAATAGCCGTGTTGGGAGCTAGGGGAGCCCCTAATGGACCAATGGGGTCGAGTGAGGTATCAAAGTGAAGCTTATGTGAAGGGGCATCTGATGGGCTGGGTGTGGGGTTGAACTATCGGCATTCTGCGCATGCGCGGTGGCCCAAGTGTATGAAAATAGCCGTGTTGGGATGTAGGGGAGCCCCTAATGGACCAATGGGGTCGAGTGAGGTATCTAAGTGAAGCATTCGTGAAGGGGCATCTGATGGGTTGGGTGTGCGGTAGGAATATCATTCTGCGCATGCGCAGATGCAATACGGAGGTCTCGTCCAATCAGAAGCGAGTATTTCAAATCCGTCCCAGAGCTCTCGTCCAATCAGAAGCGAGTATTTTGACCCGGTGCATTATGGGACATATCCAAGATGGCGGCACGTATGTTCAAGATGGCGGCACATCCGGTGTCGAAAACTGGCCATTTTGTCGGATGTGGTCACTTAGTGTCGAAAACTGGACCCTGTATGACGTCACTTCCGGGTTTTTCACTAAAAACTACATCCAAACATAGAAGAGTTCCTAATGTTTCCTCTTAGACGTCCGTATGTTCAATCGCCGGTGGGTTTTCCCGCCCCGCCCCAGCGCCCCGCAGCGCGAGCGCGCGCGCGAGTTCTCCGGAAGTGCGCGTCATCCCCGGCAGTGCGCGCGCGGACGCGGGTCAAAAGGTCAAAGGGTCACCTCCAGGTCAGACGGTCCAATGTCCAATGAGACAATGTTGCGAGGTGTGAGTGAGTGCAAGAATGTATTCATCCGCGGTGATGCAGTCATGTCTGGCGGTGATTCGGTCTCGGGAAAAAGCTTCCTTGCCCAATGCCTACGGACTTTACCGAAGATACACGGACTTTAACGAAAAGACACGGACGTACACGAAAAGACGCGAAGGTGAACGCCATTGTGGGAAACCTCCCACAGACAGGTCAGTACATGCATTTCTATGTTGTTCACGCATAATAAAAGGATTGATCTGTAATCTGTGTTGTTGTTGTTGCTCCCTTTTTTTGGACTAACCCATCAGAATAGTACGTATCACGGACTATACCCGTAGAGCTACATCTGGTCTATAAAACACGTCCCTCTGGATCCCACACCTTCATTTCTACAGAGCCATGGCGGAGACCCAGCCCCATGCGACTCGCATTTTACAGTATGCCACCGTGGTGAATTCATTCACGGGTTACCGAGCAGTGGTCCGGTCCATGTTTGCAGATGGCGACGACAACGAGGGACGACGCCAGATCCTGAACGAGTTCACAGAAGCGGTCCTCCACAGAGTGCACTCGATGGAGAGGCGTGCCATCACTCACCACTACTGGACTATGACAGCCATCCTTGATGCTCGGGCTATGGACCACGAGCGCTCACGCCGCAACCAGCACCGGCTGGTTGGCCTCATACTAGTCTGTGCCCTATTCACCCTGGCGCTGTGGTATTGACACTATAAATACCAGGGTCAGACAGAGTGTGTGTCATTCACCGTTCGACATTTGGACCAAGCATGTCATCCGTCCTACGAGCCATCCTCCCCCTTACACCTTACCAGGTGGGATTATACGTTTATGAAGATTATGTGACTCTGGTGGAAGATAGTGGCGGGGATTGGAGGGCGTCCCCTGAGACTTTATCGAATACGGTGACACTACAGCGTGATGGGTGGACTAAGTTTAAACGGGTGTTGAGCGGAGAGTTAGACGGACACCTGATCCACCTGGACAAGGCCAACTACGTATACCATACTGCGCTCTACCCACGGGTGGGACGCTACCAAGAGCCGGCTCGAAGTTTCCTCCTAACTCCCTCTCTGTGGTCAGCCTTGGAGAAAATAGGCCCTCTGGTGGACCAGTTATTTATACCCGACGATCGATCACCCCACCAATTGGCATGGGCTCATGCTATCGAACACGCACTAGATGAACCTAATGAAAAAAAAGCGGATGGAGAAAATACTATATGTATAGAATGCGCAGAGGCTGGAATGACAGTGTCACCTCATGAAGCCACCCACACACACATGACGGGCCAGAACGATGAAGAAGAAGAAAAAATCCGTGATGAAGCCGCGGGGCCAATGGCTGAACCCCATGAACAACTACATGAACCCGACGACGATGCCATTGATTACCCCGCTACACTCAGTCAGCCCAATGACATGACCACCTGATCCTTTGATCTCACGGGGTTCTCCCTATAAATACGGGAGACAGTGAAATCTGGTACCATTCACGTACTGACCATGACGGAGCATATAGTACTGGCGTATTTCAGCTTGACCCCCGAGGTTTTCCTGCACGTGTATGCGGATAAGGTCGATATCATGGAGGAGGTGGTGGGAGACACGGACCCTACACAACCGTGCCCGGCTCACATTCGTCTGTCCCGGGAGGGCTGGACCAAATTCAAACGGGTGTTGTCTGGTGAACTGGACGGCGACCTCATCCACTTGTGTCACGATGTGTACATTCGACGCGGCCCTTTCTTTGCTCAATTGGCTCGGCTAGATGGAGGTACAGTGCATTTTACCCTTCACCCTGATCTATGGTCTGCATTGGAAGATGCCGTGGTGGATGTGGATGAAGTGCTTATCAAGCGGTCATCAGACGAGTTGGACTGGTCATTGACCATGGCCACTGTGGAAGTCCACGAAGAAAATCAGAAAGAAACTCAGGCCCAAGATATACCCGTTATAAATAAACGATAGAGCCAGGGTCCATCATCATTTTGTCACCATGAAGCGCTGGGAGAAGGTGTTGGATAACTTATACTACAGTCCCGACAGTCCGGCAGCCTATAGTGCATTGTCGGCTCTCTATCGAGCGGCCAAACCCCAGGGGGTACAACGTGCCCAAGTCCGAGATTGGTTAAGAAGACAAGACACCTATACCTTACATCGATCTGTCCGTCGCCATTTTCTACGGAACCGGGTCATCGTGGGAGGAATAGATGCCCAGTGGCAAGCGGATTTGGTGGATATGAGCGCCTTTGCCAAACACAACGATGAGAATCGGTATATCTTGACGTGCATCGATATCCTATCCAAGTATGCGTGGGTGGTACCCATCCGGACGAAAACGGGGGCGAATCTCATAGCGGCGTTCAAAGACATCTTCAAGACCGGGCGCAAACCTTTGTATTTGCAAACCGACGAAGGCACGGAATTCCTCAACAGACCGTTCCAAGCCTTTCTCAAGAAACAGAAGGTGTTTTTCTTCCATACGTACAACGAGACCAAGGCTTCCGTGGTGGAGAGGTTCAACAGGACATTCAAAGGCCGCATGTATAAATATTTCACCTATAAGAATACAAGGCGGTACATCGATGTTCTCCCGAAACTGGTGAGGGGGTTACAATCGAGCCTATCATCGAAGTATAGAGAGAGCCCCCATTACCGTGACCCAACGCAATGAAGCCCAAGTCCGGCGTGTCTTGTACCCCAGGCCATCGCAGCGAACGACGAAGGCGGTGTACAAGGTCGGCGACCCTGTACGGATCAGTAAAGTCAAGGGCAAGTTCGAGAAAAGTTACTTGCCCAACTGGAGCGATGAGCACTTCCTGATTAAACGGCGCCTACCCCGACAGCGTCGAGTCTATGAACTGGAAGATCTCCAAGGCGAAACGTTGCTGGGGACGTTTTACGACACGGAATTACAGCCTGTTGTAAAAACACAGCAAGACTACTACACGGTGGAGCAGATTTTGAAAACGGAACGTCGACGTGGCAAACTGTTTCATTTCGTAAAATGGCAAGGCTGGCCCAGTTCCTTCAATTCCTGGATCGCGGCCAACCAGGTGAAACGACTATAAAGCCAGACACCACTGCCGTCCTCCTTCATTCCACGTCCGACCCCAGTGCTATGGACCAACAGCAGCTGCCTCCGAAGACAGCGTCTCGCAAAACACGCAAAGCGCAAGTGGTCTTTGGGGTGCTATTGCTAACCCTGCTGAGTGTGTTGTACGGAGGTGTGTTTTACGACGTAACCTATGTCAGTACGTTACTTAACCAACTGAGAACACCAGCCATCAGTGAAACGGGTCTACAGAGAGCACCAGTCGTATCGAGCCCAGTCACCACCACCACCACCACACCCCGCGTACAAGCCACGTCGAGCTCTACACTTACACCAAGTACACCTACTACGTCTCAAGACCCACCGGATTTCATCCCTCACAGTGAACCGACAACGACGACGACCCCCCACGTTGTACCCACCCCCAGCACCATCTCTGAACGTGAACAGACAACGACGACCGACGTTGTACCCACCACCACTCCAGTTCACTCGTACGAAATTTACAAGAGCGGATTACCACGACAACGGATAGACCTCAAACCATGGACCCTCGGTGGCAGCATCCCTTCACCTGCGTCATCGCAGGACCGACGGGCTCCGGCAAAACGCACTTCGTCAGGAAGCTCCTTCAACACGCCGACAGCATGATCACCCCACCCATTGCCCGAGTCGTGTGGTGTTGCGGAGAATGGCAGGCAGCGTATGCAGCAATGCCCCACATCACGTTCGTGGAAGGCCTACCCAACCTGGCCGATTTGGAACCCGACACATTGGTGGTTGTGGATGATCTCATGGCGGAGACGGATGCACGGGTCACCTAACTCTTTACCAAAGGCAGCCATCATCGACGGCTCAGCATCATCTACATTGTGCAGAATCTGTTCAGTAAAAACAAAGAACATCGGAATATCAGCTTAAATGCCCACTACCTGGTGGTCTTCAAAAACCCGAGAGATACCACTCAACTGCTGCACCTGGCGAGACAGATATATCCCGGCCGCACACCGTTTGCGTTGGAAGCCTTTAAAGATGCCACAACCCCTCAGCACGGTATATGCTCTTCGACCTCAAGCAAGCCACCCCCGACCACCTTCGACTACGGACCGGCATCTTTCCCGGAGAGACCCACCACGTTTACATGCAAAAATAATGTAAACACACCCACAGTGGCGCCCCCAGCTGGGTCTGTGTGTTTGATGATGGGGAATAATAAAAAGAATGAATACCACAGCAGGGTTGACTTTGTCTGTGAGGTGGATAAAAAAGGCAGAGTTGTGGGTTCTAGCATTAGTTGTACAGGATGTCTGCGCGAGTACGGAAGCACGCTCCCACGCTCCGTGTATTGAAGACGGCCCCACCCGAGTTAGTCCGAACCATTGTACGCGGTGCGGACCCTGACCTTGTACGCTGTCTGTGCGAGATCGGGTACAACCTGTAAAAAGGCAACGTACCACTGACTCCGGCTCAGAAGACCAAGTTGGCCAAGCATAAGACAGGTCTCCGAACCCTAGTCCACAAGCGGGTCCCTCAAACACAAAAGAAAAAGGTGTTACAGAAAGGCGGCTTTCTCGAGGCCATCTTAGCACCGTTGGCCGCTTCCGTGTTGGGTCCAGTATTGGGTGGACTCTTCGGCCGACAATGAACCACACGAAAAAATGGTCCTCGTCGAACCACGGTTCCTGCAAAACCTCCAATCACGCTACCCTGTCTCACCTACGGTGAAGACCATAAACAGCCTCGATGGAGAGATGCAACAGATCTTACAGAGACCGGGGTTAAGCGACAGTGAGAAAGTACAACGGTACAATGAAACGCTTCAACGGTACATGACGTTCATGGACCAATACAAAACCCTGTCTACCCCAGCAACAGCACCACCACCACCACCACCACCACCACCACCACGTGACAGACCGCTGACCTCAGCACCGCTCCAACAACCGGGTGAGGTAGCCCCCACAGCCCCACAGTGGGTGGAAGACGAAGTGCTGAAGAGTGTACCTGCCTCGTTCAAGAAACAAGCTGGCCTGGTATTACAACGGATGAGACAGAATCCTAACATGACTTGGAATGATAAAGGTGAACTCCTGGTACAGAATCAGGTGGTCCCCGGCACCCACATGACGGATTTAGTGAATGATCTGATGCGTCAACGCAGATCGCACACCGATCCTCGAGGATGGGAGGGCTTCGCTCAAGGCTTGAAAGACATGCATGTACCACAGGAATTGGTGGGGAACCCCCACCGCTGGGCCTTTATGCAGCAAACCCAGCAATCACCGAGTGCCCCACTACCTTCTTGGGAAGCCGAATGGGAACCGGAGTCACCCCCCAAAACACCACCACAACGGGCACTTTCTTTTCGCGCCTATAAAAAAACACCCTTGATCAAGACACCCACATCTCCAGAGCCGTGACACGTAGCAAGTCACCGCGACGAACACGACGCCGCACACAACCGCCCAAGGCCTGGAAGACCTATTAAAACCAACAGCAGCAGCAGCAGGACAGCTCAGTCGCCATGTTTTACCTGACCCTACCCAGTAACAGTTCGCTGGATGTGTTTCCTGACAACACCGTGGCCAAGTACGTCGCCCAGTTACCGCAACCGTTACATTTACCTGGCCGGTGGGAATGTGCCCTCGTGGATATCCAATACCCTTACTCGTGGTACAACGTGCGAGCCAATGAAGTGTGGTACGAGGTCACCTACGAAGGCAAAAACACCCGGCTCACCCTGCCCGAAGGCCAATACGATACCCCAAAGAGTTCATGGGTGGGCTGTCAAGACTGATGCATGATAAGGCGCTACGGGGAGTGACGGATAGTGCAACACGCCTGATAGCCTTGCGCTTCAAGAGAAACGTGTTCTTCGATGTCAACGTACACAACGACAAGGCACAGCTTACCGTCACCGATACCGTGAATGTGAAACTCAGTCCTACACTACAGCAAATGCTTGGTGTCGATCTACAGACGTTCGCTGGTCCCAACCAACACCATGGCGAGATGCCGATGGATATGAAGTCGGGTATGTACGGACTCTACGTCTACTCGGACGTGGTGGACAACCACATCGTAGGCGATATCAACACACCTCTGTTACGGGTGGTCCCCATTAAAAAG